>JACXGI010000638.1:0-42287 GCA_016801175.1 Esox masquinongy
GATCATCCAAATGCTCTCTAGCAAACCTCAGACGGTCCTGGACATGTACTGGCTTAAGCAGGGGGACGCGTCTGGCACTGCAGGATTTGAGTCCCTGGCGGCGTAGTGTGTTACTGATGGTAGCCTTTGTTACTTTGATCCCAGCTCTCTGCAGGTCATTCACTAGGTCCCCCCGTGTGGTTCTGGGATTTTTGCTCACTGTTTTTGTGATCATTTTGACCCCACGGGGTGAGATCTTGCGTAGAGCCCCGGATCGAGGGAGATTATCAGTGGTCTTGTATGTCTTCCATTTTCTTATAATTGCTCCCACAGTTGATTTCTTCACACCAAGCTGCTTACCTATTGCAGATTCAGTCTTCCCAGCCTGGTGCAGGTCTACAATTTTGTTTCTGGTGTCCTTTGACAGCTCTTTGGTCTTGACCATAGTGGAGTTTGGGGTGTGACTGTTTGAGGTTGTGGACAGGTGTCTTTTATACTGATAGGGTTAGGGTTCAAACAGGTGCCATTAATACAGGTAACGAGTGGAGGACAGAGGAGCCTCTTAAAGAAGAAGTTACAGGTCTGTGAGAGCCAGAAATCTTGCTTGTTTGTAGGTGATCAAATACTTATTTTACCGAGGAATTTACCAATAAATTCATAAAAAATCGTACAATGTGATTCTCTGGATTTTTTTTTCTCATTTTGTCTCTCATAGTTGAAGTGTACCTATGATGAAAATGACAGGCCTCTCTCATCTTTTTAAGTGGGAGAACTTGCACAATTGGTGGCTGACTAAATACTTTTTTGCCCCACTGTATAATGTGTGTCTGGGGGTGTAAAATCAAGTTCAGAGTTTATTTATCAAATGCACCGAATAACGCAGCGTCATTCTGAACAGTGACATTCGCGACATGGCACACATCTGCATAGTAAGAATTAAGAAATATATAAAGCAAAAATATAGCAATAATATACATAAAAATGTAAACCAGTAGCAATTGTAAGATAGTAGGATGGGAAATATGAACAATATGGGTAGAAGTATTGAATATTATAAATATAATATGAGTGTAATATGCCTATGAATGGTACATACAAAAGGATATTCTAATGTACATTACATAGAAAGACATCAGAGCATTTGGAATGTGCGTGTGTGATCAGTATGATCATAGATCATTGTTGCTGATTGAGGAGCCTTATGGTCTGAGGGAAAAACACTGTGAGTCTGGAAATGCGTGCCCCGATGCTCCGGTAGTGTCTACCAGACAGCAGCGGCGGTATGAATAGACCATAGCCTTGGTGGCTGTAGTCTTTGATTATGTTCCGTGCTTTCCGAAAGCATCGTGTATGGTAGATGCCTTGCACGGAGGGGAGGTGCCAGCTGGTGACGCGCTCCGCAAACTTCACCACACTCTGGAGGGACTTGTGTTTGGAGCAGCTGCCGTGCCAGGCAGTAATGCAGCCTGAGAGGATGCTCTCAATGGTGCACCTGTAGAAGTTGGTGAGCGTTTTTACAGACATGCCAAACATCTTTAGGCTCCTCAGGAAGTATAGTTGCTTTTGGGCAGTTTTCACTGCCGAGTTCGCTTGTCTGTACCATGTGTGGTCATTCATTCATTTAAAAGGCACAAAACGTACTTGGCAGCAACTGAAGATTAAATGAAAAAATATACTTCAAAGAGGACAGTATAATATCAGTACAAGCAATTGTGATGCTGTTTAGCCTCCCCTACCTAATTGAACACCTTTCAGTGGATTCATTAAAACATATATTTATGTAGTAAGTGAAATTTAAGCAAAAAATAAGTACAATTCTCAAAAGAATTACATTTCTTTGCTGGCCTATCTGCACATTAATGCTGTGGAAAGACTTCATTTTCACATAATCTCCTTCATTTACTGAAGGAGCTGTGATAGGAGTATGAGTGCCACCTATGCAGCCAATCCCTGGACACCCTAAAATATGGACTGATTAGTGCTTCAAGTCTCAAAGCTTCATACTAAATAAACTGATTACTGCTTAGACTGATACCTGAACTTCTGTGGAATTCATTTTTGATGAGGCTCGTGGGTCTGTTACTTGGGAACACTACAAAAGTGTACATAAAACATTTTAGTACAGAGACGGTTGCCTTGGACATATGCTCAGCATCACCAATGTCATACAGAAAAATGCAATGCAAAGAATTTGTTCCGAACTGAGAGCAAGTCCACAATGTATCATAGGAATGATATGAGGGTTGAGAATATTGTTCAGATGAATGATCGCTTGTGCAGAAGAACGGTAATGCTCAAACAAATTATCATTAGGGAATGATAAAAACATCCAAGCGGGGTCTGATCACTCCCGACGTTGATTTCTGCAGAGTATTTGTGCTTCAAGTGGCTCTTCGAAAAAAGGACACGCACTGTCTGACACGTTAAGAGAGCACATTTCAGTTAAAGAGTAGAACAAACTCAGAGTTAGTTGGATAAAACCTGCTAGCGAGCAGGTTAGCTTCACGGAGTATGTTGCCGCAGTAACTGACTCGTCCACCTTTGCGCGCATGATGATCTCACACACAACAACTGAGGCGCTCAATTGTTATTTTGTTTTAAAAACATAATTGCTTGTACTAATATTATACTGTCCTGTTTGAAGTATTAAATAAAAAAAATCAAGCATGTAACATGTCATAATTATTTTGCGCACCTATTCTTTTTCAATTGAAGTAATCCAAAAGTAATCATTATTTTTGATTACATTACAATATTTTAGTTGATAACGTAATGGATTACCGATACTGTTTTTGTAATCCGTTACATGTGACGTGACAAAAATGGGCCATTTGTCCAATTTTTCATGTAAGTACTAGAATTATTGACCAGTAGACATCTGGTGGCTACAGAGGCGTTTCTAGGCATAGGCAACCTAGGCGGTCGCCTAGGGCGCCACCTGCATGGGGGGCGCCGATTGGGCGCCCCACCCGCCCTTAAAAAATATAAAAGAAATAATATATTTATATATACATATATATATATATATATATATATATATATATATATATATATGGTGGAAATCAATCCATATGTAGTTTTAGTTATTATAAGAATAAAACAAATTATACATTTAGTCAAGACTTATTTATTTGTTATGAGTGATATGACGATATTGATGTTTCGGGAGATGGTGAGGCAGGGCGGGGCCAGGTGTGGACGGTGGGTGACTAAGTGCGCCAGTTGACGTTCATACGATCCGTTGAAATTTTCTGACTGCTGTTCTAATATGAAAAGATCAAAACCATCGGGCGCACATTATAGAAAGAAGAGGAAAGATGAGGAAGAAAGGAGAAAAAGTATAGTGGTACGTTTTTATGGACATTTATTAAAGCATCTGTCTCTGGTTTAAGCTATTTGAAATGTAGCGCGCTAAGCTAGTAACGAGCTAAGTTAGAACTACAATGAGTAGCAGTAAATACATAGCATTTGCTCAGGCAGTGGGCAAAGGGTGGAAGTGGAACCCTAAAGGCCATTTCAGATCCTAATTCGGGCTGGTTTTAGAATTTGGCAGAGAAATTTGCAGCAGTGAACTGGTTAGTTGCAGAGCGTTAGAAGCCCCTGGGGACCCACCTAATCGCCAAGTCAAGTGCACTAGTGGTTTTAGAACGTAGGGGATTCTTTCGCAAGTTGCATCTAATCTCGTGGCAAATCATTGATCTGAACTGGCCGTCAGATGTATCTTTGTTGTTCTGAACATTTGAACTTTAGAATGTATTATTTTGCAATCAAATAGGACATATGCTCTCAAGACGTTTTTGGGGAGAGGCAAAGAAGATGCTGCTGCCACTGAAGAACTATCATGACTGGAAACAATCCCCTCTGAGAGTGAGTAGCCCCGTGATTCCGTTAGGTTCATTTTACCATGGCGTCCTGCCATGGCAAAATCTTTCATGTCACGTCAAGAAAAAAGAAATCTATAATCAAAACGTTTTGTTCGACAAATGACAAATAATTTGTCGGGATAGACCATCTTTCTAAAGGATATTTAGCTCGATGTGCTATTTTCTGCATGCGATTTGAGAAACACAGGACGCACTGTCATAATCAGAGCCACCAGTACGCTCTGTGTGGGCGAGTTGTATGAGAAGCACAGACTTCATTACCGCATTCGAAACAACAGTCGCTCAGAGCACTGCGCGCGAAACAAATTATTTCAGCAGGAAGGAGACAGATCTGGCCAGTCACTAGAGTAACGCACATTCAGGTACCTGTCGTTTGTTTGCTTGACTACGTTAATTATCTAACTACTCAGTTAAAACACAAATTAATCTCACCTCATCTAGGTGTGTAGCTATCAGTATTGCTGCCAAAATTGTATCACCAGTGACGATATCATTGATAGTTTTGCAGCAAGGAAATCGAGGCGTGTCCAGTTTTAAGACAGACTCTGCCCTTCATCTGCTGTAATAGCACACAGAATACGATTTTGAGTGTCTTTGTTGTTTACCCAGTTTATGCACCTGTCATTAAATATTTGATTGCGCATTAGTAAATATTGTTTTTATTTTGTCTTTATTTATTTATATTTTTTTCTAACAGCACACTATGTTGATTCTCCTTTATTGTTTAAATTTTTTTGTACACCTGCTATCGCACTTGTATTTAATTTGTGTTTATAAAAGTAAAATTAAGAAGGGTTATTTCCCCTGAAGTTGGCTTATTTTTTTTGCGGGGGGCAACATTTAGAGATCTCGCCTAGGGCGCCAGATTGCCCAGAAACGCCTCTGGGTGGCTACATGGATGTTACTAATATAGTTAAATAGTGTATATCGCAGAGCATTAGAAAGCCACCAACACGACCTCCATTGCAGGAAAGAAATGTATCAGCTTTGTAGACGGGTTTCCCTTTGTGTACATTTCATATAAAAAAAGACACCAAATGACTCTTTAGGATCTGTGTAAAAGGGGCTGATGTCTGTTAATGGTAGCATGGCTGAACCTATAGAGCTGGAATTCAATGTGTGTATGTGTGTTTAATCTTGGTGTTTTATTGATTAGGTAAAGGTACATAACCAAAGAATACGTAACTGACCATGTTTGAAAGATTTGGTCATTGGCTTGATGATATGATAAAATGATAAAACGCACATAAGAACAGAATGCAATGATGTGCTAAAAATTCATCCCTATTTTCAATTTAAAAAAAGTACAAAGACAACTTATCAAATGTTGAAACTGAGAAAAGTTTTTGTTTTTGTTAAAATACATGACAATTTTGAATTTGATGCCAGCAACACGTTTCAAAAAAGATGGGACAGGGGCATGTTCACCAATCTGTCCTCTTCTTTTAACAATACTCTGTAAGCGTTTGGGAACTGAGGAGACCAATTGCTGTAGTTTTGAAAATGAAATACTTAACATTTGGGGGTCCCTTTTGTGGTATTTTTCGCTTCATAATGCGCCAAATGTTTTCAATGGGTGACAGGTCTGGACTGCAGGCAGGCCAGTTTAGCAACAGACTCTTTCACTACGGAGCTATGCTGTTGTAATATGTCAGAATGTGGTTTGGCATTGTCTTGCTGAAATAAGCAAGGCCTTCCATGAAAAACACGTTGTCTGGATGAAACCTGTATATATTGTTCAGCATTAATGGTGCTTTCACAGATGTGCAAGTCACACATGCCATGTGCACTAAGGCATCCCAATTCCATCATGGATGCGGGCTTTGAACTGTGCGCTAATAAGAAGCCAGAGGGTCCCTCTCCTCTCTAGTCCGGAGGACACGGCGCCCATGATTCCCAAAAACAATTTCAAATTTTGATTCAGCAGACCACAGGGCAGTTTTCCACTTCACCTCAGTCCATTCTCAAATGAGCTCGAGCCCAGAGAAGGCGGCGGCAGTTCTGGATCTTGTTTATGTATGGTTTATTCTTTGCATGGTAGAGTTTTAACTTGTATTTGTGGAAGCAGCGACATAGTGTGTTCATAAACAATGGTTTTCGGAAGCGTTCCTGAGCCCATGTAATGATTTCCACTACAGAATCCTGTCTGATTTAATGCAGAGCCGCCTGAGGGCCCGAAGATCACGGCCATCCAATACTGGTTTTCGGCCTTGTCCCTTGCAAAAAGAGATTTCTCCGGATTCTCTGATCTGCTTTTAATGATGTTATGTACCATAGATGATGAGATCCCCAAATTCTTAGCAATCTTACATTGAGAAACATTATTCTTAACTTTTAAAACTATTTGCCCGCACATTCTTTCACAGAGTGGTGAACCCCTCCCTATCCTCACTTCTGACAGACTCATCCCCTGAAATGACCTTTTAATACCCAATCATGTTACTGACCTGTTGGTAACTGACCTAATTTGTTGTTTGATATTCCACCAGGTTTAATTTTTTAGTATTACACAACTTTTCCAATCTTTTGTTGCCTCTGTCACAACTTTTTTTAAATGTGTTGCTGGTATCAAATTCAAAGTGGGCATATATTTTTCAAGAAACAATAAAATGCTTCAGTTTCAACATTTTATAGGTTGTCTTTGTACCATTTTCTACTGAATATAGTTTAAATGATTTGCACATCATTGCATTCTGTTTTTATTTACATTTTTTGGGCTATTTAGCCAACTCCTAATAATGGTTGTTGTGAGTAAACAGATGCAAAATCAGGCTAGGATGAAGTTGCTTTTAGATGCTAATTATGTTTTTGTGACCCAGGCCACTGATCTGGTAATGTTAAGATCGGGATAGTGGAAGTAGAACAGAGAACTTCCACTGCTTAGTTTTTTCCGGCATGTCTGAAGAGGTGTGACAGATGTGACATCCATTCTGAGATGAGACATCTTGCTAGAGTGCAGTGTGTTTGCGCGCACGCACATCCACACATTTGTTCTCTGGCATGTTAATCTGTGAACAGAGTTATTCTCACTTTATGACTCACAGCTGTATACCGTCGCATCTCACACTCAGGTTTAGGACAAAATCTTACAGTACTTGCAATACCATGCAAATAAAGGGATAATCCTGGATTTCGGCTATTGGTCCCTTTATCTACTTCTCCAGAGCAGGAAATGACTGTCTGGGTAACATTGTTATGACTCTGTGTGCAGTTTGAAGGAAGTTGCTAAATAGCACTAGCGCAATTGCTAACTACTATTGGCACAATAAGCGGAAGACTGGTATCTGCAGAAATGCTAAATATTCACTTTTAAAAGTTTTAATATTCTGAAAACTTTCTCTTTGTATCTTGGCACATTGGAATAACCCTAAACTGATATCAGACATCTGTGAAACAAAATGTTCTGTTTTTTATAAAACACCATATCAGTCTAGAAAAGACACATTTTGTTTTATTATTCTTCATTTCATCCTCTCCAGGAAGAACACTGTAGATGTTTTCTATTTTTGGCTTGCTGATACGTATTCTATTTTTAACAAACTTGATAGTGTTAATGAAAAAAAAATATTTTGGGCTCTGGGACTTTTTTGAATTATTTTGCTCTCATCATTTCTCTCAAACTTTCTGGGGACCCACAAGTCAGACACAAAATGGCATACATGTTTTTGCATCAGTGAACGATACATACCTATTATTATTACAAAACAAAGTCCATTGTTAAAAAGTATGTAAAAAGCTTTAGCTTACGACATTAATCCTCTATTAGTAAACTGTCATTATTTTTTGAAGAATATAAAAAACAACATTTTACAGACCACCAATAGTACCTGTGTGGACCACCAAGGCTCTGCAGACCACAGGTTGAAAACCACAGATCAAGAATGTGAGCATATTGTGTTTTGGTTCATATAGAGAAAAGTTTGTGTTCTGTCTTTGCAAAGCGAGAGGCTCCCGGTCGCATATGTGCACACAAAAACACACACACCACACTCCTAGCCTTTCCCATATCCCACCCCAGGGCACATTCACCGCTGAACCCAAGCTTGCGTCATCCCCGCCTGGGTTAGGCTCTCACTGAGCCAGGCCCTCTACCAAAACCACCAACATCACCACCACCATCATCATCACAACAAGGACAATTTCATACTGGGAATAGGGATTGTGTGTATGTGTGTGTCAGGCACGCACACAGATTATTACTTGACAGAGAATATGCAGATCATGTAGAGGAGTTATGGATCACTCTGTACTCCAGCTGCCGCTGTGGCTGCATTTTGAGGTTACCCTGCAAACGTCAAATGGGGATCACAGCTACCAATTACAGCTGAACATCACCGCAGTGCCTGAGAAAACTCTACAAATTCAGCCCACTCCTCAAAGCTGGGCGGGGAGCTTGGCTAGAGGATTAGAGATATACCAATATGTCTTTTAACTTGGGCTGTAGAATTCCAGGAACTTTCTAATACATTTTCCAGAAATCCCGGTTTGAGGATCTTTGGAATCAGAAGGGGAAAAGCCAGAAATAAAAAATCTGGGATTTGTGGAAAACCATGGAATTAATTGAATGGTTCTGGAATTTTTGCAACCCTACTTTTAAACCTTTTGGAGTTAGATGGGATATGGGATATGGTATCATAATAAAGAGCCAGGAATTATCCATGTCAAAACAAAGTCCCAATTGTATGAATCTTGAGATTGATTTCATATCCTCTTCATTTGAGTTTAACAATGGTTCAGAAAATCCAAATTATTGATGACATCACAATGGGTCAAAAAGCTCAACGTGGTGCTCTAAAAAGTCCCTCCTGAAGTGATTTCAAGGACCAGACAACTTTATCTGTCTTACTATTGTTGAAGATGGGGGAAGGGGGATTTTTAAAATGAAGTGGCAGCAGTTCCTATCACCTCTCAGCCCCAGCCCTGATAAAAACACATTCCTGGACATTCCTGTTTGCTGAACTGTTTGGTCTACCGTAACTCCATTTTTGAGTCCATGTGTGTGTGTATGTGTGTCTATGTGTCTGAGGCATTTGTTCCCACTTGCTAGTAGGTGTATCACAGTACCAAGCCTCATATGGACAAAGGCCTCAGAGAAGTTCTCTCTCACACACACAGACACACACACTGCATCGGACACCTGCCTCGCGCCATGACAACCTATTCATTCAGTGCAGAGGGATCAGAGAACCAGGGAGTGGAGGCTTCAAAGCCACTTCCCCTCCCCAGAAAGGAGCTCTGATTCTGGGCCAGGGGGCTGGGTCTCGTCCTCTGCAGAGGTCTAAGAACCACACAATGACAATCTGTTTGACTCACCAATATTTTGAGTGGATCACCACTTCCTTCACACACAAGGACATGCATGCACGTACGCACACATACACACACACACAGTCTTGTGTATGTGCGCCAAAGGACAATGGAATCCACAAACCAGATGTGTTACTTCATTCTCAGCCCAGTCCGCTTACAACCTGCCTTCAAAGCTTTGACACCACACTTGTTACACTCAAACTGACACGCACAAGGTGCATGCGCGCGCACACACACACACCTGGAAACTGCTGTTATATAGGGAGACAAGACAGACGAAAAGAGCACTAAAAAAGTCTGGGACAGAAGCTAAAGAGTCTTTTAAGACCACTGAGATAGAGCTAAGGGAATTTGGATGTATTACCATTTAGGGTACATGTGTGAGCGCTTCCATTTTCCCGTCCAATATCTTTACAAAAGAGCATTTAGAAAGATCGAGAGTGACCTAGGACCATTTAGCGTTAAAGAGAAAAAATAGCCATGTACAGTATATGCCCCTACCATGTTAGTAGTTGTGTGTTATTGTTGTGTGTAGGTGTTATCCGGTCAAGCTGCCCCGGCACCGGATCACAGTTCTCGTGGGACATACAGAGGAGCATTCAAAAAATCTTAGGAGGACACAGGGCGATGTTTGGCATATAGAGGGTATAATCAGCATTTATGCTAATCAAATTGCCATTCACTTTCCCTGTCACCCAAGTTACCCAACACAAGGATGATATTTACGACTAAAACTAGCCTATGGCTAAATCTCAAATTGCATTACTTACATACTATATACACTGCTCAAAAAAATTAAGGGAACACGTAATCATCAAAGTATAACACCAAGTCAATTACAATTCAGGGATATCAATTTGTCCAGTGAGGAAGCATAAGCGATTGTGAATCAATGTCACCTGCTTTGGTGCAAATGAAAGTGACAACAGGTGCACTAGAGAGGCAACAGCGAGACAACCCCCAAAAAGAGATTTCTTTTGTAGGTGGTGGCCACAGACAATTGCTGTCTCCTTATCCTTCCTGACTGATTCATCTCTAGTTTTGTGTTTTGCTAGTGTCCTTGTCACTAGTGGTAGCATGAGGCAGTACCTCCAGCCCATTCAGGTTGCACAGGCAGTCCAGCTCCTTCAGGATAGCACATCCATACGTGCCATCGCAAGAAGGTTTGCTGTGTCTCCCAGTACAGTCTTAAGAGCATGGAGGAGATACCAGGAGACGGGCCGTTACACGTGGAAGGCTGGACAGGGCCGTAGAAGGGCAACCCCCCAGCAGCAGGACCGGTATCTGCTCCTTTGTGCGAGGAGGAAAAGGAGGAGCACTACCAGAGCCCTACAAAATGAGCTCCAGCGGGCTACTGGTGTGCCTGTTTCTAACCAAATTGTCAGACTCCATGAGGGTGGCATGAAGGCCCGGTGTCCTCTAGTGGGACCTGTGCCTCCCCAGACAGTCAGTGATCCCTCGCAAAACCGGTCATGCCGGATGATGTTGCAGGCAGCATAACGTTCACCACGGCGTCTCCACACTCTTTCACGTCTGTCACATGTGCTCAGTGTGAACCTGCTCTCATCTGTGAAGAGAACGGTGCGCTAGTGGCAGACCTGCCAATGCTGGTGTTTTCTGGCGAATGCCTTTCGAGCTATGTCCCAATACCAGCATATTAGCTTACTATATACTAAACAGTAAGTACTTCACAATCATCTGTAAAGTAAGTACTTGTAGAACGTACTATGTAGTATGTGATTCGAGATTCACACTAATGACCTTCCATGTTTGAGGGGTGCTTAAAAAATAGGGTAATGGGTTCAATTCCCACAAGGGACCAGTCTGAACACTACTGAAAGTGGTTCTGGATATGAGAATCTGCTAAATGACTAATATGTTAATGTTAAACTTGCCAATCACTTAGGTTGTTAGATGTCACTGGAGAAAATGTCGCTTTTAGGCTAAAACTTGTCAATCACCTTTTATGATAATTGGAGAAGTGCGTGTTTGCTGTCCCCAGGCACCTCTGATTAGCCCCTATACAGAGGTTAGGGGTCAGGGTTAGAGGTGAGATTAGGTGGGGGCTAAAAGAGGACACTATCTTATAAGCTGTGATAATGGATATGCCTAACAGACACACAAACACACACGCTAATCAGCATTAGACTACACAATGGATGGGGGAGTGGAGGAGTAGTTTATAATGTAGGCTAAATGTATTCTGTTTCACAAGCGTTGATGAACATAATCAGAATCTGAAAAACATAGGCCAAGAAGCACTGGTTTTAACAATTGTGAAACAGTGTGTTAGGCATTGTAGGAAACAGTTTGTTCATTACAGAGACGCGAGCACAAACACACACGCATTAATTCATTGAGGGCCAGCTCCAGGCATAAGCGACATAAGCAAACAACTGCTAGGGAGCCTCCAACTGCTAGGGAGCCTATTATAGAAATTTACTGAGCTGATGTATTGATTTATTATGCCATTGTATAGAAGAGTGAAAAATCACTAGCTACCTCTGTGTTGATAGTTAAGTACTGAGTCTACACACTAGAAAAAAACAAGATGTGTTAACTAATCAAAGGAACAAGACTAGGCTGATTGAGACCTTGTAGGTGGGATATATTAGACAGCAAGTGAACATTCTGTCCTCAAAGTTGATGTGTTAGAAGCAGGAAAAATGGGAAAGCGTAAGGGTCTGAGTGACTTTTACAATGGCCAAATTGTGATGGCTAGACGACTGGGTCAGAGCATCTCCAAAACTGCAGACCCTGTGGAGTGTTCCCAGTCTGTTGTGGTCAGTACCCATCAAAAGTGGTCCAAGGAAGGAAAAGTGGTGAACCGGCAACAGGGTCATGGGCAGCCAAGGCTCTGTCACGGTTGAGATAAAGGACATGAGGCGCAGAGTGGCTTGAGGTAGCCATTACTTTAATAAACTTCACCCTTCTTTAAGGACAGAATAACAAAGCAGAAAATAATTGTGAACTGACACGTCAAGCACAAACACAAACAATGACCGACAAACAAAACACAAACTAGAGCAACTTAAATAGGATCCCCAACCACAGGCAATAGGGAGCCGCTGCCTCTGATTGGGGATAATAAAACATAAGTGCAGAGATGCCAAGAGGCACCTCTGCAGTCAGGCCCTGACTATGGCACATAGAGGTGCCTAGAGGCACCCCAGCCAGGACCTGACAGGCTCATTGATGCACGTGGGGAGCGAAGGCTGGCCCATATGGTCCGATCCAACAGACGAGCCACAGTAGCTGAAATTGCTGATAAAAAGGTGTCAGAACACACAGTGCATCGCAGTTTGTGGTGTATGGGGCTGCGTAGCTGCAGACCAGTCAGGGTGCCCATGCTGACCCCTGTCCACAGCCGAAAGTGCCTACAATGGGCATGTAAGCATCAGAACTGGACCACGGAGCAATGGAAGAAGGTGGCCTGGTCTGATGAATCACGTATGGCCGGGTGCGTGTGCGTCGCTTACCTGGAAAACACATGGTACCAGGATGCACTATGGGAAGAAGGCAAGCCGGCGGAAGCAGTGTGATGCTTTGGGCGATGTTCGGCTGGGAAACCTTGGGTGCTGCCATTCATGTGGATGTTACTTTGACACGTACTACCTACCTAAGCATTGTTGCAGTCCATGTGCACCCTATCATGGCAACGGTATTCCCTGATGGCATTGGTCTCTTTCAGCAGGATAATGCGCCCTGCCACAAAGCAAAAATGGTTCAGGAATGGTTTGAGGAACACAACAACGAGTTCAAGTGTTGACTTGGCCTCCAAATTCCCCAGACCTCAATCCAATCGAGCATCTGTGGGATGTGCTGGACAAACAGATCCGATCCATGGAGGCCCCACCTCGCAACTTACAGGACTTAAAAAATCCGCTGCTAAAGTCTTGATGCCAGATACCACAGCACACCTTCAGAGGTCTAGCGGAGTCCATGCCTCGACGGGTCAGGGCTGTTTTGGCGGCAAAAGGGGGACCTACATAATATTAGGCAGGTGGTCATAATGTTATGGCTGATTGGTATACACGCACACACACCTTGCAGATTTTGTTTCAGCATCATTCATGCGTGTGTATGTCAGCATGTTTGTCTGTTTGCACCATAATGGAAAGAATTAGAGCGGTTGAGAGTGTGTAGTCTTTCATCTGCCCCTCCCCTTTTATATCCCCAGCGCTCCACCCCCCCTCATGCCTCTCTCTCCCTCTCTCTCTGTCTCACTTTAATGTTTAATGTTTTACATTCTTCACATCACACACAAAGAGCTGCACTCTTGGGCACGAGGGTGGATATGGGTCAAAAGGCTATTGGAAAGCAGGCTTTTATATTTTCAGTGTCCCTGAAATATTGCACTGGTGACTGGAGTAGGTGTTGGGTCACAGTACGCTGTTTTTGTTTTCCCTAATGATATACAGATACAATCATATGCATGAAATTTCATGGCCGCCCTGGGCATGTAACACACACACACACAACAACCCTTCTACACTCACACACACAAACACACACACACACATATTTGAACTCCAACACACTCGATGCGATTACTCATAATTAAATTTACATTTTATAATTTGGAGTGACAAATTAAAGGAAAAAACAGAATAAATGAGTGGAGGACCAGAACGAAAGTAGATGTTTCCATGCAGCTGTACTGCCTGATACAGTTAAGTAATTAACATCCAATCAAGCTCTCTGGCATGCATAAAAATGCTGAGCAGGTCCAGTTTACCTTGACTTTGCATCAAGACAGTAAGAGGAAAGGATCTAATGCCACGTTACCACTGGTGCCAAACACTAGGCCATGGCCGAGTAGCCTGGCTCTCATTTGGTGCCAAGCCCTGGACTTTAGGACTTAGGGCGGGGTTTGCGGATTGACGCGTTACGTAGTGTAAAAACGCGGCATGTTGTTCTATTCGAATGGCGATGTGCATCGTTTGCTTTAGGCTTCTCATAATGGTTTTCATCCTACCTAAAAAACAGTTCCCTGATAAAATGAAGAAAATGAAGCAACAGTACAGGGAAGCAAAGACTCAGTACGGAAAGAGTTGGAACGACCGAAGGTGATACGATGCCATTGACTCAACAGAAAAACGGAGCGCTGAGAATGAGACATAGCTTGCAGAACCTATAACAACACAAAATTACACCAAATCCTTCTATTAAAGGTAGACAGTTTTGACAAAATACTTATTAAGTTGGCTTAGTTGCAGTGTCACGAGTGTAGGTAGAGGAGCCGGTCGCAGGAGTTTGAGGAAGAAATTAGTTTTATTACTTAAGTCGCGGTATTACTCAAACGCGGTATTGTAAACAAACTGAGCATGGTGTTATTGTTTATTTTACTACCAGAACAATATCGCCTTTTATTTTTCGTAACCAGAAAACCAAATCGCACGGATAGTTTACTCCTCCCTCCCCACGTGAGCCCCTCCTTAAGTCCTTTGTACCAAATGTATAGTGGAAACAGAAAAGTCTGGAGCCAATATTAGCATAAATCACTGGTGTAGTCCTGGTACCTGGGTAAAGCACCAGTGGAAACATGGCATTAGTGACTTTGAAAGAGGGTTCATTACTGGGTCTCTTCCAGGCAATGACAATGCCCCCATCCACAGGGCAAGAGGGGTCACTGAATGGTTTGATGAGTGTGAAAATAATGTGAATCATATGCTTCGGCATTCACAGTCACCAGATCTCAACCCAATTGAACACCTATGTGAGTTTTTAGAACGACATGTAAGACAGCACTCTCCACCATCATCATCAAAACACCAAATGAGGGAACATCTTTTGGAAGAATTAAGTTCTATCCCTCCAGTAGAGATCCACAGACTTGTAAAATCGATGCCAAGGAATATTCAAGTAATTCTGGCAGCTTGTTGTGGCCGAACACCTTATTGAGACGCTATGTGTGTTTTGCCTTTAGTTTGTCTGACAAATAAAAGTATTTTCAAAGGGCTGAAAACAAGAAAAAGTGATCTGTCTTCTTTCAAGAGTGCTGATATGGGATCAGGTGCCCCCCTAGTCCATGCAATAATTTTCATTGTGAGGCAAGAAACACAAGGCCTTATATCTTTGAGCTACCTCTGAGAAGAACAACTCCCTTAAGTGTCATCTCCTCCTTTGTGACCCTCAGGACACTTGGCCTCTCTGACCATCGTAAAAGAACACGGCCAATTGGCTGGAACAAATCCAAGGAGTGTCTGCTTTATTTGCCTATTTGAAAAGGACCAGTGACCTATGTGTACCTGAGAACAAGTGTCTCTTTGTTCAGCATTTAACCAAGTGATACTGGGGAGAGGGCTGGATAAAGCAGTTGAAAATATCAGTTGGAAATGTAAGAACAAGGGGAACAGAAGATTCAAAAACGTTTAGATACTGTAGTTGACAAGTTAGGGTATACCCACTTCTCCAGTCACCACACCACTGATTTAACCTGTGCGTATATATTGGGAAGTTGGGATGATGCGCTTTCAGATGTGTTTTGATGTTAGTAGTATTCAAACACTGTGTTCGCTAGCGGAAACATTGCATTTCATCTTGTTTGTGTTTACAATACAGTATGTGATATTTAAAGTGCCGGGGGAATAGCTTTAACAAACCCAGTCAATCCACTGCTGCCAGATTAGAGAAAAAACTGAGGTGATTCTGGAATGACCTGGACAAGACATTTATTTTCCAACAATAATAACATTGCAACGTTGGAACGAGAAAGGCAAATAATTCTGCTAATGCCCATGTATGCTTTTGATTGAAGCAAACAGAAACACTCAAAAGCTCCCTTTCCAGAATCCTCCTATCCAATTATGGTAGTTATATAAGACATTTGTCACAAAGATAATTTTGTCTCATCTCGTTTTTGTCAACCAAAATGAAAAAATATTTTTAGTTTAGTTATTGTTTTTTCTGGATCTATTTAGTCAGTTATCGTCTCGTCGACTGCAATTTAAAAATAGGGGTTCAACATATTTTTCGTCACTATTTTTGTTTAAAAAATGAACACTTGTTCAATACAATGACGAGGGTATGAAGACGTAAACAAAGTACAGTCTGCAAGAATTGCTTTGCCACTGTCGGCTACTCGAGTGGAAACACTTCTAACATGACGACATCATTCATACCGAAACCAAACCATGTACCATGACCCACAAACCGCGGTACATACCGAACCGTGGGCCCACTGTACCGTTGCATCCCTAGTGTGCGCGTACTTGTTGCTCTTGCTCAATCTGTGTGATAAGGTATTAGTCCCTGAGCTGAAGCGTGCCTTGAAGAACAATGGGTCTACTTGACCCCAGAGGAGTGAACAACACCCCAAAACTACTTGACCTCTGCTCTCTTCTCTCTCTCACTCTTGCTCTCGTCCTCTTGACTCTGGCACTTCTCCCCCATCCCAGCATCCAGTAATGTTCTCTCTAACCCTCTACTCACCAGTTCTCGCAAGCTACATTTCTCTGGAGAAAGACAAAAATAGCTTGAAAAGACAGCTCAGTCCACAGGCTGGCTGTGAGGTGTGTTCCATTATCACTTCAACTATGTGTCTTCTTCCCACTAGTACGTGACTCACCAATGACTTCTACACACACACACACACACACGCGCGCACGCACACGCAACCAACTGGAGACTCGGGGACAAATTAAGCAACAAACACCAATTAGCAGTCTATAGTCAGCCTCCTACCAACAAGACCTTGCAAGTTGGAATCTGCAGACGTCACAGGTTCTTTACAGAGAGAAACCAGAGGACGCAGGATCAAACACATGCAGAGCACTCAAAACCCCCTCTATTGTTGAGTGGGACGGTTTTCTCACAGCGGAAGCGCCAAGTGATGTGAAGGACTTAAAATTGGGGTAAACCACGTCCAATACCCCCCACCCCCGATTCAAAGTGAAAACGGCTTTTTCATGATTAACATTCCGCCAGGTCTTTCTGGGCAACGTCTACTGTAAATGATAACGCAGTACAAAGGTGTGAGGGAATAACAAGGAAAGAATTATCATTGTGATGCACATCTTTCCTTCTTTTCTAGCATCCAGCCAACTCACTCACACTTTCAAATTCTCTCTTTCTTGATCAGTTTGTATCCGTCACTGTTCTATTCTCTCCCTCCCTCTCCCTCTCTCCCTCTCTCTCTGACCCAACTCCTTCGGCTCCTGGAGTGATGTCACAGTGGAAAGTAGGTTTCGTATCAGGAAGTAAAAGCTAAACCCACTTCTCTGGCTGTGTCTCTCACTGACACTGGCCCAGTGTTCGAGTTGTTCACTGTATGTCCCTTTATTATAAGCTAGTTCTCTTTCTTGTTTCTAGCCTAAACTCGTATGCATCTAAAAACGGATGTATTCTACACCAGAACAACAGTGGATCCTTTTGGTTCAGTGTGAATGCCATAGTGAAGGTCAGCCTTGGCAAAGATAGAAGCTAGAAAAGTAAATAAGGAATATCCACTGAAAACGCTTAGTTTAGTTTGGGTTTGGCTTCACTGTAACCCACTGTAAGGTAGAAAATTTATTTGTAGGCCAGGAAAGAGGACCATGTAATTCTAATATGTAGAAAGCAGCTTCTACTTTTAAACCGTTAGATACTGTATGCCAATCTGGCCTCAGATTTACCTCTGATGACAGCTTTAGGGCTCATCACTGTATGTTATATTAGATGGTTGAGTTGGGCCTCTCTGTGTAATATGAGCATCAATGTCTGTTTCTTTTTTTTTACAAAGTGCTCCTACAGAAACTTCCAGAATATCTGACTTCACTTAAAGTTTAAACAATGGAACACAGCATGAAAACACAGAATCTGATTGTACTATATATGCCAAAGAAAGCTTCTGAAGTAGGTAAAACCTGTTTGAATTTTGATTATCCACAGATACGGAATATGCTGTAAAAATGTTCAGGCTTGAATGCCATGTGTCTTTAAGCATTGGGGAACAACTGCACATGAGAATACATGGGAGGTTGTGTGAGGTTGGAAGAACAAAAGACCAGACTCACCAAGCTCTACTGTAATATATATATGTGTGGAGGATTTTACTTTATCACCTTTAGGCTCCAAACTGAGCTAGACTTTATTTTTCTGAAATGGCCTAACTGCCATGTGTAACAAGTACATACATATATTTTTTCCTGCAACTAAGAAACATGTTTGGCTCTTACATTCAACCACCCTGTTCCCATTTGGGTGGAAACCGGCTGGTCTTATCACAATGTACTGTTTAGAGTCAATATAAAATAACTGGCAGATGGATCAAATGCCTTAAATGACTCTGTTGTAAACCGAAAAATTGTTCTGTTGTATCTCAAAGCCACAACTGTTCGACTGGTAACACACGTGCAGAGGAGTTCAGGGTCTCTCCACAGATTTTCCCCTTTCACCCCCAATTCTCCTCTTGCTCCAACCATACTAGCCTTTACTAAAGATGGAGGGAAATGACAGTGGGAAATGACAGTGAGACAGAATCAAAGAGAGAACTGATGAGCAATATCTGAACAGCCCCATTGTTAAGTGCGAAGGACAGCAATTCAAACTTTGCTCTCTGTCTGTGATCAATGAAACACTCTGTGTACACAGTCCACACTCTATTATATCGAACTCGACACTTCTGAAGGGACAGAGACATGAAAGGTATATTGGGTTGGCCCCTTTAATGCCAATTATGTTTGCTTTTCATGGAAATATCGGTGGTACGGTACTATAAATTTCCCTATTGAGTTGTTAGCCTTTCATGTGTTTCAAAGACCACCCACCCTCATCCTCAAATAATAGCGCACAGACACACTGAAACCTGTGATATATGTGCCCACACACACACACACACACACACACACACACACACACACACACAAACACACACACACACACACACACACAGACACATAATACAATGCCGTGTGCTATGACCCAATGTTGCCCTGAAATAGTCTTTCCCGGTGTCACGCATTCTCAAAACCGCCACTATCCAGCTAGCTGGATGACCCATCTGACAATTCAGAGTTCCACCCCACTTCCCCGAAGAAACACACAGTGGGCAGGGGGAGTGTCTAGCTCTTAAGAGGATGGCAGTAAACTACAGCCAATCAGGTCCAGCCTTCCATTCTGTCAGCAACCATATAACCCATCTGACACGCCATGTTCACACACACAAACATAAGGTGCATCCCTCATAAAGAGTCTGCACTAAAACCAGCACATAACAGGCCCATCCTTGTATTCCTATATACGCACACACGCACACTCACTTGCACACCCTGTGACATGTCTGGCCGTGGGTTATAAAAACTACAAAGCTGTCTGTGATGTCTCCATTATGTCACTCCGATAAAACATGGATGCAATTATTACCCACGCCTCTATTTCCGTTGGAAAGTTAGAAAAGCTGATTCAGAATGCAGCAAGTGAGTCTATGTGTGGAAGAACACTAGCCACTGTCTACAAGGAACTATGTCTTCCTGTGTCAATCTACTGCGCGATGAAGCAGTATAGTGTGTGTGTGTGTGTGTGTACACGTGTCTGTTATGTAAAACCACTAGCCTTTCTGAAGCTCTCAGGCTCTAGGCTGAGTTGAATGTAAAACAAGCTGCTGGTAACCAATGTTAACCAGAGGGTCCAAAGGCAACATTGTTTAGATGTTTGGCCTTAGCACTACCCAGATGCCTTCTGACAGGAAATATAAACTTGCAAACACATTGTGCGCGTGTCTGCCTCTCTCTCCGGGGGGCACCTGTTCAGACATTCCTGAGCCAATGACACAAACACCAAGGGGGAAGAGCATGCGTTTAGAGGGTGATATCTGCATCAGTATGACTAAAGCCTGTGTGGACCCAGCTGTTACTGTTCAGTGTGTATGACGCATCTATGACATCCTAAAACAGACAACCTCACAGTGCTGTGCCAGCAATTAAAACTTTTAAAATGAAAGACAAAGTCAAAAACTCAAAAAAGTTCCAACAACAGTACATGCATTGCACAAGAGTGGTATGAAAAAACAAGTTTGTGTGGTATGACGACCTTGGTGTTAAGATTGGTATTTTTGTGTAAAATGTCTGCCCAATGACAGAAAGACATTTCTGAATAATATGAAACCATAAGTAGGAATGGAAACGAAAGTATTCACTTTGCTTTGATTCGGACTAAGCAAACAGAGTAATAGTTTCAAAAACTTATCTTAGTAGTACTAGAATTGTATTGGTCAAAGTCCATTTGCCTTTTTACTGTTCCAAGGAAGGTGTGCGTGTGCTTGCTGTGTCAGAGAAGGCTTGCCCCATTTGTAACCAAACACGCAAAAGTAGCATATCCCGAAAGAGACTTGATGCACGCCAGAAAGGGAGACAGGAAAGAAGGAAGGAAGGAATGGTTCTTGAGGAGTAGAAGGTGCTGAAGCAAGGAGCACCTCTCGAAACATTCACTTAGAGGAATACATGCTGGCTAACAGATTTGTCAGGCATTTTGGCCTCTGTTCTAAATAGCACCCACACCCCTTTATAGTGCACTACTTTTGAATGAGGACTCCAGTCATATGTAGTGCAGTAAATATAGGAAGTCATTTGGGACAAGTTGGCTATTTGCATAGCGGGGTGCGTGTAAGAATAACCACCTAGCCACCCCCCAGCCACTCTCCCCACCCTTCTCCCCCCACCCTTGGGACTCTTTTTAGGGCTTGGGTGGGTGGAGTCTGCGCCACATTTGAGCCCGATCCATCACATTTCAGTTTTTGACTGTTTAGTTACGGAAACCTGATTTGTCTGAACACAGTGCCACTTGTGGAAGTAATGTACACAATGTAAAAATGTAACTAAAAATAATCGGTCCCCCTTGAAGTAATGTGGAAACCTGTGGTGGAAACCAAGATGTTCTGTCTGTTATCACATTGTAGCCTTGAGACTGTGCCTGTGGTGAGAGAGAAGCGTGCGCGTCTGTGAGCTAGTAACTCTCAGTAGTAGCCCTTAATTATTTATTTCCTTATAGAATCACAGCCAGCAAGATAGGCACTGGAAGAGATCCTTATTTCCTGAAACGAAGTTACATCAATGAGATTTAATATAATGTAGCCAAAGAGCATAAACAGCTTGATTTTTATTGTTTATTGCTTAGGTGCAAATTGGGTTTAGGCAAATCGTATACCAATAGCCTGCAGTCTGGAACACAAAACTGTTGGGAACAGCTTGACGCCAAAACAGCCCTTTCGCTACATTTGGAATACAGCCACAGGAATACTGTTTGTGAAGCAAATGACTAACAAACATACACTGGAAAGCCTTTTTAGAACAATAATGTCTCAACATATTGAAGACCAGGTTGTTTTGGTTGATCTCACATTGTTAATGTGTGAAAGCTCATGTTGGTTTGATAATTAGCGGTAAAAGGATGCAGTATTGCATGAAAAGCATTTCTAAAAAGAAACATTTTCCTCAGACTATAGGCAAAAAAAGTCTCCCACTTTTTTCCATATATTTCGGTACCTCGGAACCCCCAGCCCCATCCCTCTTTTGTTACGGCACCTCCTGACATCCAAATGGATCAGTGGGTGGAGGGCCTGGGTGATGTTTTGGAAACACTATTTGTGTGGTCAGGATGTGGCTAGCACCTTTCAGAAGAGTCTCCAGTATTGATTTACTAAACCCACAGTGAAGCCTGGAACGCATAGCTCTCAGAATGTCCACCAGGGTGTGTTCATTTGTCCTAAGGAGGAAAGACTGGTACTGATCCAGAGGGCAGAATTACAAATAGCAAATGTTCATTTTCGTGCTCCATTGCAAAAAGTTTGCAATCACTTAGTACTGTGTGCCCAAATGAACACAATCCTTGTTATCCTCACATTTTCTCACCATGTTGCGACCGAAACGCATCTGTGCCAACCTGCCCACTGTTTTTCTTCTCGCCCTCTCACCCCACATCTCTGGGGGAACCCCAGGATTGCTGAGTGCTACACAGAAGCTGAAGCTCTTGGGAAGTTTCTCTCAGCTACAGAGCAAGTGGTTTGGGTTGGGGTTTGGCTTGCCCAGTTTCCCAGCCCAGTTTCCCAGCCCAGTTTCCCATTCCTATTTCAGTACGGGATTTCTTCAAGTATTCTTCCAGAGGCCTAGTTTTAGCAGGCATAGGATACAGTAATCACAAAGGAACGAAGTGTGTATGTGTGTGCACGTGGGCATGTGAAAGTGTGTGTGAGGCGAATATCGGAACCCTTACATGACAGGCGACCTGCCTAAACATCCCAGCCAGACCTTCCTAAGTGACAAAACCATGAGAAAGAGAGAAATAGAAGTCCATAAAGCACCTTAAGAAAGAGGGAATGCCATTTCAAACTTAAAAATGAAATGTTCCCCTTTTAATGCACACAAACACACTTTAACAATATATTCCCCATAGCAGTACAGTGAAAGCCCAAGTCTAAGCCCCTCTCTCCGCCTCAGTATTTTCCCACGAGTAGGAAAGCAGTGCTGTTGGCCAGTGTGGTTACACCTGGCAGAAAAAGATAGAGTGAGAGGGAGCAAGAGAAAGACAGTGTGCAAGCATGTGTGAAATAGCTAGAAAGAAACAGACAGACACACAGGTTGATTTTATAGAGCAGTGCTGCCTGCTACCCAAATGTACCATTCCGCTTCACCTTACTGTGCTCTCCCACCTTGCTCTAATCAAAGAACTATAAGCACCATGCTGAGGAGAACAAATTCCTCTCCACCTCTCTGTCTCTCTATAAATGTCTCAGTCTGTCTGCCTGTCTGTCCGTCTGTCTACTGTTTTCGCTGACCTCAAAGCTAAATCCAGCTAGCATCCTGCTGGCGGTCCAAATGAGGCCCACTGCCCACAGCCAACTCAAAGCAGGTTGATGCAAGAGCTGACCTGAGTTCAGAGTTTTCCTTGATATTGCTCCCTCTTTCACATTTTAGTAATTTTACAGACACTCTTAACGAGAGCAGCTGACAGGAGCAATTAGGGTAAATTCACTTGCTCGAGGGGACAATTACTTGTTTTCTGTTATTAGAACCATTTTTCACTGGCCAAGTGGGATTTTATTTGAAATGCTGGCATTCTATCTCTCCATGTCCCTCTATTCACCCGTTGCCACATGTATGCACACACACACACACACACACACACACACGAACACGCACGCACACACGCACGCTATGTTTACTATTCTTGTAAGGATTCAAATTATTCATTCAAAATCATATTTTCCCTAAACCCAACACCTTAACCTATTCATAAACCTATCCCCTAAACCAAACGTATTCTAACCCTAAGGTGGACAGTCATTGACTAATCCGTGCACAAGGAAGCAGTGACCAACGAACAACGCGGCGCAACACTACATCTAGCAGCACGCTAATATCTCCAGAATCAGCTGTACCCAGTCACTTGTAAAGCAGTTAGCTAAACATCTCCCCTCTGTGGTCGATACCTAAAAATAAAAAAAGGCCTTAGGCCCGCCAGACGCTTATGGGTGTTTGGAAAACGTCTGCGACTTGGAGAACACTTGTAGGTTTGGAACACAGCCGGGATCTAGTGGAAACCCAGGAGGCAGGGAGGGGTCGATAATATATGCTAAAAATGGCATGCTGTCCATCTGTTATTATAATACAAACATGCAACACACACACACCAAACACTCACTGGTCATTGTTCTGAAGATCATGGAGAGATGATGATGGCATTATGACGTGCATTTGGAAGATAAGCACTGTAAAAGTTGTTTGTCAGTTTGCACCCAAGGTGTAGCCAAGATTTGGCTTCTGCATTTAACCCATCCGTCAGAATTGGAGAGGCGCAGAGAGCTATTACGGTTAACGGTCTTGCTCAAGGAGCGAGCAGTAGATTTTACATATTGTCAGCTCCGGTACTCAATCTAGCAACCTTTCGGTCAGGGAAAAAGTCTATATTCTGTAAGGTTGAGATAAATAGAGGCCTCTTCAAAGTTCTATCTATGGGAGCAGTCGCCAGGGTGTGACAGCTATCCATGATGGAGTCCAAACACAGACACACAGTGTGAAGGTATAGGTAACATTATATAAAGAAATAAAGACTGACTAGCCTACTTATAAGTAAGGACTTCCAAAATATCCACTCTTATCATATGTTTCCATGGTCTACCATAGAACACAATAATAGCGCCACAACTACACAAAAACGTGAACACACACACACACAGGCAAAGAAACAGCAAAATGAAAAACACTAGTGAGTGACTGGTGTCATAAGCGGTCGAAACAACTAGACCGGACAAGCTGCACCAGAATTTCTACCAACACACCCCCCAACATTCAACATTCCGACTGGCCCGTGCAGCAATCTGCCTTAACACAGTGAGACACAGACACACCACATGGTGGTAAATGTATTGCAACCTGCCTTAACACAGTGAGGCACAGACACACCACATGGTGGTAAATGTATTGCAACCTGCCTTAACACATTGAGACACAGATACACCACATGGTGGTAAATGTATTGCAACCTGCCTTAACACAGTGAGGCACAGACACACCACATGGTGGTAAATGTATTGCAACCTGCCTTAACACATTGAGACACAGATACACCACATGGTGGTAAATGTATTGCAACCTGCCTTAACACATTGAGACACAGATACACCACATGGTGGTAAATGTATTGCAACCTGCCTTAACACAGTGAGACACAGATACACCACATGGTGGTAAATGTATTGCAACCTGCCTTAACACAGTGAGACACAGATACACCACATGGTGGTAAATGTATTGCAACTCTCTCACTTTGCTCTAATCAAAGAAGTATAAGCACCTTGCTGAGGAGAACCAATCCCTCTCCACCTCTCTATCTATAAGTGTCTGTCTTTTTTGTCTGTCTGTCCTTCTGTCTGTCTGTCTCTGCCTACAATGTATCTATGTCTGTCTGTCTCTTTGTCTGTCTGTCTAAGTGTTTCTGTCTGTGTCCGTCTGTGTCTGACTCTCTGTCTCTCTCTGTCTATCTGGCTACAAGTGTCTCTGTCTTTGTCTTTCTGTCTCTTTGTTTCTGTCTGTTAGTCAGATATCAGTCTGAGTCCCTGTCCCTATGCATGTGTCGACTTGAAGTATGTGCGTATGTATCCACCATGGAGGTCTCCTCTACAGGCCGTCATGAAGACCCCGAGGAGATTGACGGCTCTCTTTGTCTCTGATAATGACACGGCACTCACTGCCTGAATAGACATAGATAACACACTGAAACATAACACCCACATCAATGTTGTTCTTAAGGGGAAATGGCCCAATGCAGTTTACAGAAGCTCCTTGCCACTGGCCTGGGAATATGAAACACAGCTAAGGAATGTGTGCAGGTTTCCACCATGGCTCCCGGCATGTCCACCGTGTGTCTTTCAGGGGGCTACATTGCCAAACTTTGCCAGTGACTCGTTGGTTGTCACTCAACTATTTACGATCGACCACTGGTCTTGAAGCTCCCAGGCATACTGTGACCCCACCCCTCCCCTCCGACCCCGTCGCGTACAGCCTCCCGAATGGTTCCGAGGCTGCTGAAAGGATGCTTCACTTAAGCGTTTCCCTGGTAAATCCGGGTCCATAAATCCTCCGTAGACAAAAGCGAAGACTTGTCGGGTCACCTCGGCTAACCATAAAAAAGGTATTGCGACCCCATAACCTTCATAATCTTAATTTTTAACCCGTCTTGGCGAGTGTGCGGCGGCACTTACTACACGCATTTTACTATGCTTCTGTTCCAAATGACACCCTATACTCTATGTAACCGGGTGGCCTTTGACGCTCATTTTAAAGCACCGTAAAAAAGAAGTCTTGTTCAAAAAGGCAGAAATCTGACACTTTACGGACTCTGTAAACGACCTCCCAAATTGCATTCTACTTCCTATGCGGCTCAGTACATTTGACCAGGGTGCGTAGGGGATGTGGTGACATTTACGGCACACTTTGGAACTTGTGTGGCGCGGTGAAACGGCAAGTGTGGGACTAAGTGAGCAAGTGATGAACTCCAAGCTCCCTGTTTTGTATTTGGACCCGCTTCCTGTAAAGACATTATAGGTGGAAACAATTACTTTATAAGGTGTGACCGCCAAAGGCCTGTTTATCACGCGTGTAGATCAGGTGAGAAAACTACATTTGAAATATTAGCTTGCATGCGTTTGGACTGGAAATTCTCTAGAAAGTGTGTCTATTACTACACAGCGTTAAGACTTAAAGCATCACGTTTCTTCACACCTCATTTTCTGGAACAGTCTTTAGAATACTTTATAGTTAGATGTATTGAGGCTTTTCTGAGAATTCAGAAAGTTGTCTGAAGAACTCTGCTGAATAATGGGATGGTTTTTCATGATTGTTTTGTATAATTGCAGTGTAGTGTAGAGTCAACACGCCCATACTTAGTTACTGGAACATTTTTGTTTAAGAGGCTGTGTTCTGGAAATCATTGCAGGGTGTTTGCATTTTTATTTAAATATCGTCTGACTGACTTCCTCTGCCGTCACACCCCTCTTCTCCCTGTCTCTCACCCTCTCTCTCTCTCACACACACACACACACACACACACACATTATAATCCCTCCTAAATCCACACAAAAAGAGCACCAATTGTTTTAAAACATAGGATGGTCAATGGGCAGACTGTCTTTCCAGAGAATAGAGGAAAATGGGCTGCTGTGGTGGTGTTGGCTCTTTGGCTAGTTGGATCATTGCACTGTCTTCGACCCAGTGGCCCAGCACGGTGACACAGATGGCCCATATAACAGACAGACAGAGGTGGATAACGTGAATGAACAATGAGAAGAGACCACAAAGCCGCAAAATGCATTCCAACAGGTCCGACACACATGTGAACAGGGGCACTCGAAAAGTCACACAAATGTACATTTCTTATCAACCCAGCCTCAAGTGTGTGCAACCAAGCAACACGTATCCAAACCTTGGCACACCTCACACACACACACACACACACACACACACACACACACACACACACGCACAGTGTTTTGGAGCGGAAACAGAGTGATTATGAGTAATCACAGGAAACAGTGGGGGGA
Organism: Esox masquinongy; assembly: GCA_016801175.1. Taxonomy (NCBI): domain Eukaryota; kingdom Metazoa; phylum Chordata; class Actinopteri; order Esociformes; family Esocidae; genus Esox; species Esox masquinongy. The sequence goes on from JACXGI010000638.1 coordinate 27,187, forward strand.
GGGGGCATCGGCCCTGCTGGCTGATTGGTGGTTAATGGCCATGATAATTGTCCATGTCCCTTAACTAATAACAGCAAAAGATTTATTTATTTTACAGTGTGACAAATGGTCAATTTTCCCTCAAACAGATTATATTTTTAATCGGTTCTCCATTAAAACAATTGAAAGAAAATATTGTGACAGTCTGTGTGAATTGGCGCAGGATGTTTCAACTCAGCTACTATGTTATCAGAGAAGAGGATGAATAATCATCCATAACTGATTTTTACAGGTCAGCGTGAGGAGACTTGAGTGCTTCCTCAAAGTCAACGTCTTTTATTTATCAAATGCACTTAATAACATAGTGTCATTCTGAACAATGAAATTCTTGTGACATGGCACATGACATCTACGCAGTAAGCATTGAGAAATATATAAAGCAAAAATATAAATAACATTGTAAACTAGCAGCAATTCAAAAGAGTAAAGAATGGCGTACATGGAAAATATGAAAAGAAATATAAAATATTATAAATGTGTAATATGCCTATGAATGTTACATTAAACTATGCTAATATACATTGAATGTAGATAGAAATTCATCAGAACATTTGTAATGTTCATGGGATTTCAAATGCTCTGATGACTTTTTATGTACATTTTATGTACATACACCTCCATCAACCCTGCATCCCTTCTTTCTCTCTGCTGTCTCCTATATCTTCTGTTCCACTCTGGTCTACTCCTCTTCCATGTCCCCTGTTGGCTCTCTACTCTCTGTAACCTTCTGTCCCTCACTATCAAGACTCTTGTCTTTTTGCCTACTAAAGTAATGCATACACTTATAAAAAACACAAAGCATAACCTTTAAGAGATGGTAATAATAATTTTCTCCTAATTAATAAGGTTATTCAGGTTCAAGTAAATACATCATTTAATTCAACTTTTAAAGTTGCCTGACACTCTTGTCCCTGCTCCCCCTTTCTCTTTTGTTGCAACGGCAAAAACTATTTACTCATCTGAAGAAAAATCACATTGAAAATCTTTGCATTTAATATTAGATGAACAACTAGCTAGCATGGCAAAGTAGTACTATTAATGTTAGCTAGCCAAACTTGCTTTACCTAAAACATCTGTTTCTCAATACATCTCAATATAACTGGGGATACAATTGTGGCAGCAATATTGATAGCTACATCTAGACGAGGTCAGAATCATGTGTTTTAACTGAGTAGTTAGCTAATTAACGCAGCCATGCAAACAAACGACTGGTACATCTAAAATGAACTCAACAGAATCACAGGAGTATACACTTTTAGTACCTCGATGCAGTTCAGTTTCTCCAACAACGTGACTAAAATTTTTGTTTACTCCCAGTCCATAGGAATAACTCTCTATTGAAAAAAATGTCAACTGAGTTTTGTTTTAGTTTCCTGTGTTGCTAATACAAATCTTTAATCTTTACTGCCCAGTTTGCCAACTTTGTAATAGAAGTAATCAACACTGAATTTGGCAATTTGAAAAACTGAACTTACCTCATTTGTGTCCTCCCCAAAATTGGAGTTGGTTTCACAGTGTTTGTGTGCCCGGACAGCCAAGAAAGCATTATATAAAACTGAGGTACTTTTTCTCTCCTGCATCACCACTTTCACTCCTCAGTTTCTTCTTTATTCTTACATATTTGTCCCTCATCAGCTTCCTCCTTTTTTGGCAAGTTGCTGCAGGGACGCCGACAAGAATGACAGGATTTAATGTTTAGGACCCAAACCACGGGCCAAAAAATAAATTAATAGTAATTATATTACTGTCCAAAAAATTTTTATTGTTTGATGTTTTAATTCATAACTAGGCCACATTCAAATCCCTTTGTTTTCAACACAGGTAATTAATTTTGTCACATCTTTTCAATTCATAACCTACTCAGTCCCAATCAGCCATTACTTAATAGCTACACATATTTAGGCGTTCTCTTTTAGATTTGTCCTTCCATTTCTGTGCTCCTAGTTTTGATTGCATTGTGGCAATGTTTTAGCCAGATAGCTACAGTACTGTAGTTAGACAAATGTCTTGGTTAAATTGGAACATTTTTTAAGCTGCATTATGTTAGAAATCAGCCGTTTCGTATAGTGTTTGAAATAATGAATCGCATACCCGGTTGTCAAGGGAGAGAGTAATTCAATTATTTATTGCAGCATTAGATAGTCTTGTTCATGAGGTTACGGAGCCGGTCTTCCTTGTCGCGCTTTGAATGAACGTGACTTCCTGTGTACAGATCAACAGATGGTCTTTTGCTATCTAAACATCTAAACAACAAGCATACAATCCGACAATTATGTAGGATTTTTTCAGTAAAAAAAAAACAATTACCGCATTTTGCAATTACTCACCCGTCAGAAAGCAGTTCCACACCAATGCCCGATAGAGAATCACGTTCCGAATAAAAATATAAAAAATTGAATTACCTGTTCCAAAAAAAGCCATAACTCAGAGTTTGACAACGTTCTTCTTAGCCTTGCTCAGAGTTTGACGACGTTCTTCTTAGCCTTGCTAACGTTAGCTTAGGGTTCCTGGTAGCTAGCTACGTAGAGTTGGTCTAAGTCTTCTTTTGCTTTGCCGTTTTCGTAGTGTATGCTGTAGTAGACAAGGGAGGAACTGAATGTTTGTTGTCCTGGTCTCGAGCTGCCATTATAGTTCCTTACAGTAAGAAAACTTATACTTATGCTATATATAATATCATCCAGGTAAAATGCGCATTCTCAAAATAAGACAAGGAGAAAAGCCTGCCTCGCAGAAGGCGATTGGCTGGAACGGTATTGGCTGGGAAGTAGCGACGTGCCCCAAAAATGATATAATGACATTCCACTGGCACTTAACTTTTTTTCTTTTTTTTACTGAATAAATCCTATCTAGCGCAGATTAAACAAAGTAATGTTGGCGCTGGTGTTTAGGGTATCACCCTGATTGGCTGTTGGTGTTAGGGTATCACTCTGACAAGGCTGTAGGTGTTAGGGTATCATTGATTGGCTGTTGGTAGAACAAACCATTTTTACAGAAAAAGGTTTAATCATAATGCTGTATAAAAAAAACTGCAAAGAGTAAAAAACACGAATCCCTTCATCAATGCAATTCTTTTGTTTAATAACTGCTAATCTTCTCGATAGTACTGAATTCTAACATTGACTGACAAATTAATATTTATATTTAAGTCAACCAAATGGGCCCCCCCAGGCCAGGTTCCTGGGACAATGTTCACAGTTGTCCCCCCCGTCGGCGTCACTGGTTGCTGGTTCTTCGCCCAGAATTTCTCCTATCTCAAAATTTCCTTGTTTTGAGCCATGCCTCCAGACGCCATTGTTGCTTCATCTTTGTTGATACAGGAAGTCCAAGTTTGCCAGAATTTTCTACTCTGTTTAAAACCCTCCCTCCGCCATCCAACCAATCACCATTTGTGTGGCTCCGCGGTTGACATACGCGTAGCTACGCGCTTTTAGATTTTTGAGCCGGTGCGCGTAGCCTATGCGGCCTGGCTGTGCGGGCTTTGGCGGCTCTGCACGGTGTCCGTGGATCCTACGCAGACGCGTTTGACATTGAAGCATAAATTGGCCCTTAGAGATACATCTAGTTAAGCAGATGCAAAAACAGTATTATTTTTATATGATGGATGAAAACGGTATTACATTTTACATTTTGTGAAAAAAATAGAAAAACGTTTTTGGGTTTCTCTTAACGTTAAGGACCTCAATGTCATTTAAACGTTAAACCAAAATTCTATATGTAAGTGGTAACAAAAATATCTAGTATTAAACAACTCGTAATTTCTGAGGAATACGGTTGTCCAGTTCTGTGCCCTTGTGCTATACAGCTTAATTACAATTTGACTGTGGTTCAAATGGCTAATAATTGTTATTTTGGTTAAAAACAATGTATTCCATTACCCTTTTACTGTCCCTCAGCCTCTGTGCAAGCCTGGACCAGCAATGTCAACAACTAGGACCCAACTCTGTGCATTTGTTCATTATGGGGCTAGGCTGGCTTTTAAAGTGCAGTGTGGAAAAACCAATGACAAACAAAAAAGGCAGTATTTATGTTACATCCATTATAAGGAGTGTTTAGTAATTTGTACTTCATATGACTAAACTATAATTTTGTCATTTTTGTAACAAGTCGTTGGGGGTGGAGTAAATTAAAATAATCATACCCAGCACGCTTTGCAATTGCTTACTTTTAACATATACATTAGCATTTTTGTTATTTGGTATCCAGTGCAATACACAGTCAGCAAAATCAACTAAGGTGGATAAAGAACCATATATCACAGCCATATTGAAAATGTCACTATGGTCCTTGCATACATTTACACAATTTATTTACATTAAACACAATTGCCCACTTCATTTAAATACCATATTGTAAATGGTGCCCATCTCTGCACACACACAGCCGGAAGACCCAATGCCATGTGAAAAGCCATTCTGCCGACAATACACTAACTGCAATTCCACTTTTACATGTGTGTTAGGTGGAAATTATTGTAGCGCTACATGTAGCTTTAGCACTACATGTGCGTTTTCTATGCCCGGGGTTTCAAAAAGCCTTCTCCCATTGCTCTAACCACTGGGAAATTTCAGCTATATTTGCTGCCCTGTTGCTGTCCCCCTGATATTTACCCCAGTATACTGTGGTTGTTTTAGTCCCTCAAACCACCAACACACAGCAGTTCTTTTTTCAGTTCATCCAGGTAGTATTAGGCATCAAACAGAAAATTATTGAGAGCGAGAGAGCTACCTGAATGATGAAATGACTACAGAAATGACCACACAGAATTACCACACACAAAAACATTCAAACTACTCAAACTCTCTCAGAGATACCATCTACAACAAACCAGGAGAAGAGAAAGACAGATAAGAATACATCAAAGCAAAGGAATGCAGAGAGAACCAGACTTTCATGCCCTACATACAATTCCTGTAATTGTTCTCGCACGCACACACATGCACGCACTCACACACACACACGCACACATGCACAGTGACACTACTTGCTCAAATACAAACGTCAAGTTTATAACTTCATACGACTTTGCATTTCTCTCAATGGTATTACTTCTGTCAGTGTGTTACCATTTCACCATTCACCACTTCTGTTTATCACATCACTGGATAGAAAAGTCAGAGAAGCTCTGGTGCTTTTCTTACAGTAAATCTAGTGGAGAGCAGGCACAGGCTGGTGTTTATGGTCTGCAAGAAGGAGCTGGGAAGACATTCCTACTTCATCATCTCTGCTTGCCATTCAGCCAACTTTCCTAACTGGCGAGGGGGGTGGGGTCAGCCAAGTGTCAGGTTATTAGGTGTGTGTGCTCGTGTGTTTCTTGTGTATTATACGGTATATCTGGGCTGGACAATGCACTATACCCAGTATTTTTTGGACGTCAACCAACAAAGAGGTCCCTGATACTGTCACAAAAGCGCACTCATTTCGTTTATAAAAAAGAAATGGCTTCAAATTTAAAGTAGAGAAAAACAGGCTTAAAAGGATAGAAAAACCATGAAACTTAGTCAGTCTTCAGGTTTTCCATGGTACTGGAAAGAGATTGTCTGCCTTTACACACACACACACACACACATGAAAAACACAAGAAACACACAAGGTATTGAGAAGCATCAGGGTTGCTCCAAATCCCAGTAAGTGGTATCTTAGAGAGAGAGTTTATCTAGGGGGTGGTATGACCGCAACTCTATCCTTCTTACCCTCCAAACTGCTCTTTTGACTATCTCTTCATCCATTCCGGGTCTGTCCGAAACAGGCTAAGAGATTTCATCAGAGAGCACAGAGAAGGGCAATTAGTGTCAATCCCCTGGACACAAAGATATGTTTCCCTTTATACAAAGCATACTCCCCTCTCCCTCTTCCTCTCTGTCTCTCCCATAGAGCACATCCTCCATCACTATCTCCCACTAAAGTCCACTCCGATTCTCCACCGTTTCTCTCCTAGAACAATATCACATCTCACCTCCTCTTCATATTTCTTAATTTACTTAATTACAGAAAATAGTTAAGCGACAATAGATGCTTTTTGAATTATTCAGTTTACTAAAACAACACACTGCCCCCCTCCCTCTCTCTCGCTCTGTCTCTCTCTCACAGAAAACGCAACTGTCTATCTTTCTCCCTCCTTTCACTTAAAGAACACATAACCCCCCCCATCACAACGTATGATCTGAAGTTATAAAAATAATAATAATGATCTGAAGTTATAAAAATAATAAAAATATACAGTCATGCCGCCCACAAAATGGGCCTCTACTGACGGTAGTAACTGGCTGGGGTTTGGTTTGGGCACACACTTGCAAGAATCTACACACACATAAGTTTTGTTAGGTCAGACCATTTGAATAAAAAAAAAAAATGACGACAAAAAATTAACAACCTCCTTGCTCTATTTTCTGCAACAACAGGATGATCAGATTAAGATTAGAAAACATCTGTGTGGGTTAAATTCCAATAAATATTTAGTTTTATCCCAAATTAGTGGCAATAGTAAATAACTGCAGAGGAGCTGGACTTGAGGTCCTGATGTGAGGACAACCTGTTAGGTGCTCTCAGACTCAGATCCCTCTGCAAAAAAACAGAACAAGCTTTTCTTTAACACAACCCTCAGAATTCCCTGAAGGTTTCATGCATTACTCAACAGCTGGTTTGACAGGAAGGGCTGAGCAGGAGAAATGAGAAATGGTGCCTGTTAAGGCTTTGACCTGAGAGGTACCCCATTCATTACATTGATCCTTATGGGCTATGGGCCATGTTCAGAAATAGTGCGCTACATTGTATGCCATTTGGGAGTTAGCAGTACTCATATCCAGGACACAAGGGGGACTGGTAAATGATGATCCACCTGTTTAATGTAAGGATTTTGTTTTGCCTTCATTCTCTTTTTCCTGTCCATCTCTTCATCCTTCCCTCCTTCTTGCCTCAATCCTCAAAACATCCAACCCAGGGTTGTGTCATTGTTGGCCACCTTCCCAACCTACCTGTAATTTCCTGTCTGGTAAGTGCTGCCGTGGTGATCGGCGGCAGGTGAGAAGGAACAGGGGTGGCCTGGTAGCTTTGCGTAATGTCTGGTCACGACCAAACGGCGAAGGTCATGTGACAATGGGCCGCACGGCACTGAAGGTCCGAAGATGACCCTTCACCCTAGAGTGTTCTACATCATATCCTACATAAACAGGACAAGCTTCACCCAAAAGGGGTGAGGACCAATCAGGCAGGAAAAATGATTCACTTGGACGTGAGTCGTGAAGCCCAATGAAAACATCTACTTAAATTCAGGGTCCCTCTATGCCAGATTCAGTCTTTTGGCATACAAGTTCTTTCATTTGCTGTCGACCCCTCTGGTTCCTTCTATCACTCATCCTCTTGGTAACATGTCAGTCATTTAAGAGATACTTATCCAGAGCAACATATGGAAGAAATTAGGGTTCTTCACCTTGCCAGCACAAGTTTTGGTTTCTGGTTAGATGGTTTAACTGCTACGCCATCTGTATCTCTCTCTCTCTCTCTCTCTCTCAACACAGGTGGCAGTGTGGCAAGCCCCGTCTACTAGCCAACCTCCACACCAAGGTTATGGGATACCTAGTACCAAAGTCTCAGTTGAACACAACTGCCATCTAAGAGAAATCCATCCGGCCAGCTAGATTCTGTTCCAAACCCTCTGCTTTTCCCATTAGCCATGAGCGTGTGTGATTTGTGTGTGTGTGTAGAACCTGTCTACTCTGCTGCAGAGGACTCATTAACTGAGACAAAATGCCTTCCAGTTTTCCATTTACAAAAAGTCTCTGTCCATCTCTTTCTCTCTCTCTCTCTCTCTCTCTCTCTCTCTCTCTCTCTCACTCACTCTCTCGTTCCTTAGCATCAGAAGTCCTGTAGTGTAAACAGAGTTCAGCGTGGTGAGTCATGGAGTCATTATTCGATGGGAACAAGGCTGGCAGTAGATGAATCTGAACTGCAGGAGAGCATCAGAGGAAACTAAGAAATGGTCTGCTTCCTAATGCTTCCCTACACCAGTGGACCCTGGGAGAAATTTGTGTACTATACAGAAAATGAGGTGGCCAATGGGAACACACCCTGACTATCAACAGAGGGCAACAGGAGGGTTTAGCCAGAGTGCGGAACATGAGAGGGTTTACAAGTTTATTTAATGAGGTCTTAAATAGAAAGTTTGAGATTTTGGCAATGAGGGCCTTTATCTACTTCCCCAAACTTGAGATAAAATAGTGGATTCCATTTTTGTCTCTGGTTGCAGTGAAATAGGGTTGGGGAAGACCTCTACTCATTGAGCTTATGCAAAACTCTCTCTAACTCTAGTATGAAACTGTGCTGCTGGATGAAAAGATACAAAGGCTAAGAACCTCATGATACAGTGTTATTACAATACTTAGGTTCCGGTGTGATATGTAATGCAATTCTCCTGATTTCCAAGATTCTGCATGGGCAAAATTGAATAAATAAACACAGTACCATGACGTGAAACTGTATCAATATTTTCCCCCATCACTAATAAGCAAGATTTATCGTTAAAATCCCAATCTATCCCTTTAATAACAATGAACTATCCTTTTAACAACATTGAACTACCATCAATTTTGCCAATTTTCAGGATTTGAGAATGGGGGATGGGAACTGGTTCTGAAGCGATAGATTCGGATAGACAGCAGTTAAGATTGTTCTTGAATTAGAATTCCCCTCTGAACTGACACTTTGTGGCTTTCAAATAATACCTTGGTTATACAGACACACGCACACATACACACACACGGACACAGATGGACACACACAGACACAAACAGGGTCTTCCTAATCCTTTGGGCCAGTGTTTTCACAGCTGGGTTCATACAGGAAGCATGAAATTAAATAGTGACATCGACTGTGTGACGTCTCCAGACAGTACTTTCAGCCACCGGTGTAAAACAAATACAAGGACCCCATATAAGGACACACACCCTTGCAGAACAACAGGATTAACCCCTATAACAAACCAAGCTGGGTGACTTAAAGCATAACTCTGATCACACTAGTCCAGTGAGACTGTTTATAAAAAACTGAAATACATCTATACAAATATTGGCTCTGGGCTGAAGTTTCCCTCTAGGTACAGATCTAAGATCAGCTTTCCCCTCCCAAATCCTACCATCAACCATTAGTTGGGGAAATGTTAAACTTACCCAAAAATCAGGGACTGGGTGCAACTTTCACCCTAAATATTGAGGTCATACTAAAAGCCTTGTTAATGTCAGGACAGACCAACCGTACCTCTCAGGAATTAAGATTATTTTGTAAACCCTGATTACATTCAGTATGAACATAAATCGGTGCAATTATGTTCGCTATTATGTTGCTCCTTAACATTTCACTATTATGTTGGTCCATAACGATTCTATAGGAAAAACCCCTAGTTACGAATAACATTTGGGGTTAACGCTTAAGGTTAACTTAGGGTTAAGGTTAAGCATTACAGTATTGGAGTTAGGATTACGGTTAAAGTTACCAAAAAAAGAAAAACACCTGCCTAAACAAAACTCCCCAATAAAAAGGTGTTGTCCCTCCATGGAATTGAACTTGCAACCATTGGACTAAAAGTCGGTTGTGGAACCGCCCACACACCATTCCCTGCAAACAGCCACTCTATTTAATTATGAATACGTTCAGATCTGCCTCTAGTGCAGGGGTGTCAAACGAGTTCCACGGAGGGCCGAGTGTTTGCTGGTTTTTGGTTTTTCCTTTCAATTGGTGCCCAACTGAGACCAAATAGAACCAGGTGAAGGAAGATCTTAACTAATTAGTGACCTTATTAACAAATCAAGCACAAGTTGAGAGTGAAAACCTGCAGACACTCGGCCCTCCATGGAACCGGTTTGACACCTCTGCTCTAGTGGATGGGTTCTGAAGGTAAACAGCCATTAATGACCAATAGCACTGCTGATATGTTATTAATTAACCTAATCTGGTTACATATTAATGTAATTCCTACAATGATGTGTTGGGACAAGTATGCATGGTGTGCACTGTATGTTTTCACCGGGCACAATGTAATATTTTTATCTGATTCTGTCTTGACCCAACTGTAGTTGGTCCTCATGCAAGTCTGTGGTGTTTGGTAGTGCATGAGTGTGTTTCTGTACCTCTGGTTTTTCCATCTGTGACCACTGAGCTAGGTCCTATCTCCTTGCCTCTCTTTTCTGCACCATTCACACGCCACTCTCAACACAGACAGCACAACAGAATCAATGCGTACAGTGCCATGGAAACCATTTTCTCCAAAAACACGAAGAAATGATTTTTTATGTATGGGTTTTTTTTCTCCAAAGCTTTTTTTTTGACACCATAGGACTCAGAGGGAGACAGGGGAAGTGGAGACACAGAAGTGGGGGTGGGATTGAACTCACCTGGTCTCTGGTGAGGGGGAGCCGCCTATGTGCGTGGAGCCGGGAGTTTTCCACACACTCAGGTATGCAAATGTGAGGATATCCTAATTGGGAGCTAAAACTTTCCAGTGGCAGATGTGGCACTGTGTAGAGCAGCAAGGAATAACATCCAGTTACAATTGCACACATCTTATTTTTGAAGACGAAACAGCGGTCACTATACACCTGAATTGCTTCATGTGTTTATTGGCGGAGTGTACAAACAGCAGGACATAGGTGTGCGGAAGACAAAGCTGAAAGGGACCGCGTCAGGACTTGACCCCTGGTCTCGGGTTGGAAGCCAATGTTACCACTGTACAGCAGCTCAGCAATCATTTTTTTGTCATTTTTTAGCACTTAGCTTTTAGCACTTTTGGTCATTATTTGAAGCAGTTAACTCGTACAACTGATTTCGCAAATCCAAGGTGCTAGTTTTAGGAATAGATAAAATACATGAAGTGGCTGGTGGTCCCTGGGGACTGGTTTGAAAGACACTTTGTGCCTGGACAGCTACCTTCCTGTAGGTCTTCATTCCAAACCATGTTGCCACTGACCTGTTTCAGTTTATGAACCAACCAATGATTAGAATCTGGTGGGCTGGATTAGGGTATCAGGGAAAACCTATACAAGGATATCTCTGAAGGAATACTGCTGGAGAGTACTGGCTTCGGGTGGTTTCAGACTTTGTTAGCCTTATTTTGTTAGCCCAGGTAAGTATGACCGAGAACAAATTCTCATTTACTGCAAGGACCTGGGAGAAATTAGGGTTAACAGCAGTGGTCAGGGTCAGAACAACAGATTTGGTATAACCAAATTGTTTTGATTGTCAATACACCCATTCATCTCCACACACACAGTCAATGCACCACATAAATTAGGATCCCAATTAGAATGGAAGGAAACTCTTACTCATTTTGTGTGTGAGCATGGCAATGAAATTCATCGCAACAGGATACCATATTGTCTAGTTGTGGAATCAAATTGTGTAAGTAATGTGGTAAAATATCACAGAGCTGCCAAGTCACAAATCAATAGTATGTGCCTGAGCTTACGCATATACCGGTCAGGGACGTCAAAGCCACTGAAGGCCAGAGTGATGTTTAGCAAGCACTGCTCCAATAGGATAGAGGGAACGAGCAAAATGAAAAAATAAAAGAAAGTATGAACAGGCATGTTTGAACCGTCAGTGCATTAGCACTCTCGTACACTGATGGACTCCCGATGAGCATGACACAGGAAAATAAGACAACCGATCAATAAAAGCAAGGCTGCTTGCTCGAAAGAGAAGAGAGGAGAGCAGGGTTTTGGGGGATTGTTATGTGGAGTTGTAGAAGTCTTAAAGAGTTCCAGATGTTGGACTCAGAGAGAATGAGAGGGGGAAAGGGAGAGGGGGAAGTATAGAAAAAAAGCATGGTAGATAGAAAAGAGAGAGACAGAGAGAAAGAGCGTGAGGGAGAGAAAAACAGAAAGAGGTTGAGAGCGAAACAGACATAGACAGAGGACATATGGACATTCAATTAATCAGCATTCACTAGCCCTAGTCCCTAACCATCCCTACCAGTTGATCTCTGCTAACACAGAGGAACTTGCCTTGTTTTCTCTCCTGCTTTCCTAAAGACCGTTATGACAGTATAGTAGAAGGTGCATTGGGTTTGTAGGGTGTGTGTGTTTATGTGTGGAACAGGCTCTGCCAGGCCTATAAAGAAGTGAGGTGGTCAGGAGAAAAGGCTGTTATTATTACACATGCTGCTCCTTCTTAAACAAATGACTTCAGTTCCAGAAATAGGCTACATTCACTGTCCAACTGCCAGACATCTGTTCGATACACCAAAGCTAGAGTTGCATTCAACACAACAGCTCAAAGTTGTATTTAATTGTCTTTTCAGTCATGCTGCAAGGTTGATAGATATTTTTTAGACTGTGAATATGTTGATTAAGTCACACCACCTGGGAGGGAAAGGACTCAATCCAAAACAGGCCTCAATATCCAGACCTCAATCTTTTACAATAAATGTGAATGATAGGTCCCAATAATGTGGTAACAAATAATCACTTTTAACACCTGCTGTAGCAACTTCATGGCAGATGGCGCATCTGATCAACAACTGAAAGGTTGCTGAATCGAATCCCCGTTTTTGTTTTTGCCCTAGCACTTACACACCTGATTCAAATGTTGCCCTACCACTTACACACTTGATTGACATAATCAACCTATTGTCAGCTTTTTAATTTGAATCAGGTATGAGTGCTAGGGCAAAAACAAAAACTCATACCCCTTTGGGTCCCCAGGACCAGGACTGGGAACAACTGCGAGTAGAGGAATATTTCCATGTCAGGAGCACTGGGATGTCGTAATGATCAGAGCTTGAACCACAACTGCTGCTGTTGGTGTCAGCCTAACCCTTGACCTGTTTTTGTTGATAGGCTAAAAGTCAGTGTTCGCACTGAGCGTCTGTGAGCAAGCAAATTGTGCGCCTGTGCTTTTGTGTTTGTTTTCTCTCCCTCCGCATTGGGCTAAGCTGCGGAGGCTTTCGAAGACAAAGGACTATTGTGTGGTCATGAAAAGAGTTGTGCTCAAAAACTGGACCGGCCTTTTGAAACAGAAGGATGATGGAGAGAGAAGAGAGAGAATGATGGCAAAGAAAACAAAGGGATGACAGAGAGCGGGGTGAGGGATAACAAAAAGTGAAGGATGACAGAGAGAGGATAGGGATGACACAGAGAGAGAAGAGGGATGACAGAAAGACAGCATGGAGTAGAGAATAATGTAAGAGTGGAGGGAGAAAGGGGTGAGAGTAAAAGCTGACAGAAGCACAAATGCCAAAAACAAGGGAAGACCACCATTTCACCCTCCTCACATCCATTCTCTTCCAGTCTCCTTTTAAAACCCCATTGGGTGAGAATGCCGCAGGTCCCTCCCCTCTGACCTTTTTGTCCAATGCGTGAAAACCAGGGTTTTGAAATCAAAATTACCGTAGGTTATCAAACAACTGTCTGCCGCCTACACAAGGCCAGGGTTCCACTGAGACTACGAGCCAACATTGATCACCCATAAGATCTTCAAACATTCTAAAAAATAAATGGGACATGGCTGCTCATTCAAATACTGATCTCTAATCAGATCTAACCCAAATTAATTAATCCAGTCTTAGGGAGAAAAGGTCTAGACAGACAAAATTTGAGATTTGAAAGATAGGGGACACTTTGGTGAAATGAGTAGGCAGCATGCATAATCGAGTCTAACTGTGATTTAGAATGGACAAATGTATGCTGATAGACCAATTCATAAACACTAAAGACATTTCCTTCATATAACTACAACAATACTTTCCTAATTATTTCTGATAAAAAGTGTCAGCCAGGAAAATGGTTACTTTGTTTCTTTTTTAAGGCCTTCTGCATTTTCCACCTAAAATTACCCTGGGCCATCTCAAGCCTTCCCACACAAAGGAGACCCATTGTATCCTTCCACTGGTCGGGTATGACACGTTACACCTTTTCCATCACATGTAGACAGGAGTGGAAAGAGGAGTTTGACATTTGCTCAGTGGTGCTCTACGCTGTGGTGGGAGTTTGACAGCCAAAACGAAATGCTAAGAGTCAATGTATATCCTATACTATATGTTCCACTTAGATCCGCATATGCATGCACACAGCACAAAAAAAACACGCAACTTTAATTGGGCACTTGGCCACGTTCTTACCATTGGCGTTCTTGCCGCAGATGAGATGCTCATAGTGCTGCAGGACCCCCCACAGCTCCGCGTCGTTGTTCACCACCCCTTCTAGAGCTTCAGCCGACACCGGGGCACAGGCTGACACCGTCTCCACCCCGGAGTGACCTCGTTCGGCCATCAGTACCCGGGCACCGACCTCCTCCACAAGCGCCTCCATGCAAGCCGTCAGACAGATAGCCGCGTACTCGTGGATGCGCACGGAGATGCGGGTGTCAACCATCCATCGGAAGAACCTACCCACGGTAAAGGAGAGGCCGCAGCGGGCAGACTTGCCCTTCCTCAGAAGTTCCCCAGCGCTCATACTGTACATGGAGATGGCTTTGACCGTGGCCGAGACGCAGTGGTCTGCAAGTGCCCAGCTTAACACCAGCCTAATGGCGCTCTGTACCTCAAAACGCGTGCAGCGGCAGTGCATGACGCTCAGCCGCTGAGCCTCCCTCGAAATTCGGATGAGGGCTCGCCGAAGAAGCGTGGATAACCTCCGGGCTGCCTCGATGGAAAATGTCGGCACAGGAGAACCTTTGACTCCGTTGACGTTCACGGCTACTTTACGCAGTAAATTTCCAACGTCATCTTCGGTCCAAGGAAAGTCTTCCAGCTCGGGTAACCGGGGACACTTGGAGAAGATGTCTTCTGGATCCTCGGGCAGCACCGTGTTGACCGTGTCCCAGCTGTTGTTGCGACTGTTCATGGACCCGGAATAGTACCTCCAGTTTCCCCGGTGCGGGGCCGTCATAAACGGCTGTGAGTTGGACTTGGAGGACGAAAGGCTGAGAGACTTGCAGGAGTCCCCTGCTCCATAGCCCGAGTCAAGAGTCAGGTCCTCCAGGGTCTTCATGTGGCCATTGCTTATCCCCGCCATGGTTAGACAGGTAGGCCTATATTATACACCAAAGAAAACGTTTGGATAACTCCACTCGAAACT
>JACXGI010000638.1:42387-84034 GCA_016801175.1 Esox masquinongy
ATATATATATATATATATATATATATATATATATATATATATATATATATATAATTTAATGTGACTGTAGGCTATAGGTTAGGATATAGAGAATTATACCATACTTCGCTCTCACCTCTTCTCCCCGTTTAGTGAATGAAGCACAGGGATTTAAACTTTCCTTTCAGAGACTCCACTGCGCTGGACTTCCACTCAGTGGACTTCCACTCAAAAATAAATGAATTCGGTAGTCCATCAACGAAAACTAGAATCTGGAAATCCGTTTAGAAAAGGGAAAGTGTTTGTATGTGGTTTGAAAATGAGAAAATAGTCTGAAACTACCATCGCTCGCTGCGATCTTCCTGTCCCAACAGAAACAGATTACTGACACACAGTCGTGCACAATAGGTTTGGATACACGCCTGGGAACTTACTAACGACCAATCAGAATCTGGTTGAATTCTGCGAGCCAATCCGCAGTTGTTACAATTCACCCCAAAGTTGGGATAAATAACGTGTAAACTTTTTATTTTATTTGGCCCATGTAACAAAAAATCTATTTGAAAGCCTTGCCCTATTATCACCTGATAGTTTTTACGTTTTTACAACTTTATATTTCCGAATACTATTGTGCATTCCAGCGTTTGGAAATTATATGGCATGTTATTAATTTAGCAAATTCACATTTCACCTAATATTTTATGTAGCCTACGAATATAAACACCAAATCACATAAAAGAATGCGCAACAAAGATCGTTCATTCTAATCGGATGTAGAGTAATTTCTAAGTTACATAATTGTATTGTATGTTGACGTTAGCCTTAAAATCACTGCCATTTTTTGGGGGGGGGGCACAGATTCAATCTCGGGGGCAATGCCCAGCTTTCAGGCCTGATTTATCTGAACAATATTCTCAACCCTCATATCGTTCCTATGACACATCGTGGACATGCTCTCAGTTCAGAACAAATTCTGTGTTGCAGTTTTCTTTATAACATCGGTGACGCTGAGCATATTTCCAAGGCAACCATCTGTTGAATTGTCAGAGATGTGACTTGCACTGAAACGTTTACTGTACAACTTTGTAGTGTTCCCAAGTCATAAAACAAGAAACCAGGCAAGCCTAGTTCAGCCAGCCCGCAATAGAAAGTGTTGCCATCTCAAGATTCAAACCCGGGTTGCTCACGTGAAAGGCTGTGTCATTAACCACTACACCACAGCTAATTGGCCATTCGTGAGTGACATTGATACAGTTAAACTGACTAACGTTTCTGACTAAGTTTACCTCCACCACAAATAGCAGCTATGTATGGCGTTTGCCACTGGCTGCTTTAACAGCGTATTAGTAAGTAATAAGCTTTACCGGTATCTACTAACATACTGGAATAGTCATAAGAATTGAGCAATTGCTAGCGAGTCTGCCAAAGCTATTTCATTTCATGGCATAAGACCGTAATTTTTTCTTTCATGGAATAACAACATACTTCATTCGTGAATGACATTGATACAATAACTATCAATAAAGGTGACGATAACTAACTTTTTCATCAAGTGAAAAGACAAGAAAATCGTGGAATCTACCAGAAATAATTAAAAAATGTCTTTGCTCTCAATAGATTCAAACTTAGGTCTTCCACATGAGAGGCACTTTAACCACTGCACCACAACATTACACGTTTCAGCAGTAGTTAGACTCCATTGAGGATTGTGTTAAACTGACTAACGTTTCTTATTAAATTTACCTCCACCATAGCGTCTATGAACTGTATTGCTTTTGACACTGGCCGTATTAACAGCTTATTAGCCAGTAGACTTACTAGTATCTACTAACTTCCTAGGAATAATCATAAGAATTGAGAATTGCTAGCGAGACTGAAGATTAACTTTTTCATGCCAGGAACAGTCGCAATATAACCGTATACAGTTTCAATTAAGGCTTACTATAACGTAACTACTGTATGTTGTAGCCAGCAAATGTGTTTGTCTATCCTGACCCAAAACGCATGCATGGATGCGTACTTCGGAAATCCACCAGAACCAGTCGCAATATAACCATCAACTGTTTTATTTCAGGGCTACTATAATGTAGATATTAATGGTTTTAACCATAGAAGTTTTCGTATATACGGAATAATTCACAATGCGTACTTCGCTTCACCTGCAAGGAGATATGAACTTGGGACCTAAAGTTCACAAGTCCACTTCTCTAACCACTACGCTATTTAACAGGGGTAGCTAGCCAGTCAGCCAGCCAGCCAGTCACTCACTCACTCACTCTCTGCTTACGCGGTCCGGCAAAAAGAATTGCACAGAATTGCGGATATCAGTCTAAGTAATCAGTTTATTTAGTATGAAGCTTTGAGACTTGAAGCACTAATCAGTTAATATTTTAGGGTTTCCAGGAATGATTGGCAGCATAGATGGCCCTCATTATCCTAGCACAGCTCCTTCAGTAAATGAAGGAGATTATATGAATAGGAAGTCTTTCCACAGCATTAATGTGCAGGTAGAACAACAAAGAATTGTGTTTTTTTCAGGAATTTGAACTTTTTTCTGCTTAGAAATTTTTACTTATTACTTCAATCTATCACATGTTGAATGTAGCCACTGAAAGGTGTTTAATTAGGTAGGGGAAGCTAAATAACATCACAATTACTTGTACTGGAATTATACTTCCTATTTGAAGTATATTTTTATATTTCATCTTCAGTTGCTACCAAGTACGTTTTGTGCCTGTTGGGTTGCACCTGCATAAATAGATGACCTCAAGAAGGAGACTCGAAGAGGAGACTCAAGAAGTGTGGCATGTCTGTAAAAACTCTCACCAACTTCGGCAGCTGCTCCGCTGTGGATCGCAAGTCCCTCCAGAGGGCGGTAAAGTCTGCGGAGCAAGCCATCGGCTGCCATCTCCCCACTGTGCAAGGCATCTACCACACGATGCCTTAGGAAAAGTGACAAAGGCCTGTAAATGCATAGGGGAAATATTGTGAATCTCTTTATTGATCTAGGTATATCAGATATATGAGAAATAATGGAAATTAGCATTACACAGATTGCAATATCCCAGACTGTAGCTATGACTGCGTTAACATTTAAATAAAGAAGGGTGGTTCACTCTTTATCTATTCACTGAAATATTTAGGTTACATTGCAAATTTTTTATTCCATAGGACTTGTCTCCCCTGTCTGTCTGACGCCACTGTTCTGACACCCCCTTCTGATCTTGCTCAGGGATGATAAACATGATGTGTACTGGTGATCAATTAAACCTGTAAAGCTTTATTACAGGCAGTCAAAAAAGTTGAAATTTGAATTTGCTACAGAAACTGACAGATCAATACTATAACAAAAACTCAGACTGCTGAAAAACTAGTCTGACTTTCAGGCGTCAATTTCTTGGCTGTTGGTTTAATTGGGAACAAAAAATGAGCTTGAACCAGTCCAAAAAATGAATGTTTTGGTTAGATAACTAATGCTGTTTTGCTCTTTTTTATTCTCTGATTATGTTAGCTACAACGTTTCCACTCACACCAAAGTTGTGAGTAACCCCACCGGGTCATCTACATAGCTAAGGGCAGTCACATGTTGGATATGGTACAATCATAGTAAATTCCCCTTTATTACGTGAACACCTATGAACTTTCCATACATAAATAACATAGATAATATACATAACTTATATACATGAACCAGAACATGGAATTGACAGTCCATGCTATTTTGTATATGTGCATGTTCATATTTAGGAAAATGTGTTCAACTAGCCACATAACAAAAAGAACAGTCATTGTCTGTTTGGTTGTGTACAACATTCAGAAATTAGTGCCTACCAAAATATTGCAGTCCTTACTTTTCAAAGCCAAACACCAATGCTGCCAAAGGAGAGATATATGCATGTTTATGATGAGATGTTGATGTCCTACACCAACAAGGGGAGTTACTGTCCTGGCAGATATTAAGCTTAGGTCAGTTTAACTATAGAAACTCTCTCTGCTTTTCTTGGTTGCATTTTCACAAGTGTTTTAATTTTGATTCTTTTTCACTGGCCCACTGAAGTCTGCATATTGCCTGCCTGCACAATCCCCGTCCCTAGTGAAAGTTCCGTCCATGAATAGGAGATGCAAGTGTGTTTGAATAAACTTCCCAACCACACTGAAATGTAGTGATTCCTCTGGAAATGTTTCTTGCTGTGTGGGGGGAATGTTGTTGAGCCAGCGGGCGGGGGGGTTAGCAAACATTGGCCCCTTGACGTGGACCTACAAACCATTTCCAAGTGCTGAATTACTCCTATAAACCTCCTGTAATCTCTCCATCTCTTCTTTTCTTTCCCTCCTCTACATCTATTCTCTCCTCTCTGCTCTCTCCAATCCTCTGTTCCACTCTGGTCTACTCCTCTTCCATGTCCCCTGCTGGCTCTCTACTCTCTGCACTATTTTGTCCCTCACTATCAAGACTCTTATCTCTTCCCTGATTTCTAAAGTAGTGCATACACTTCTTATAAAAACACTGAGAATAACATTCAAGAGATGTTAATAATCATTTTCTCCTAATCAATAAAGTTGTTCAACAAGCTAGCATGGCAAAATAGTACTTTTAGCTAGCCAAGCCTTTACCTGATGTCTGTGTTTCTCAATAAATCTCAATATGACTGGGGATACAATTGTGGCAGCAATATTGATAGCTACATCTAGACATTTTTTTTTGCCGGACCGCGTAAGCGGAGCCAGCCAAGAAGAGCGAATGTATCTTACTGAGTGAGTGAGTGACTGACGAAGTCCCCTTTGTTAAATAGCGTAGTGGTTAGAGAAGCAGACCTGGAAACTATAGGTCCCGCGTTCGTATCTCCTCACAGGCAAAGCGTATTACACATTATGAATTACTCCATATAGACGAAAACTTCGCTGGCTAAAACCTTCAATATCTACATTATAGTAAGCCTGAAATAAAACAGTTTATGGTTATATTGTGACTGTTTCTGGTGGATTTTCGAAGTACGCATCCGTGCATGCGTTTTGGGTCAGGATAGACAAACACATTCGCTGGCTACAACATACAGTAATTACGTTATATTAAGCCTTAACTAAAACTGTATATGGTTATATTGCGACTGTTTCTGGCATGGAAAAGTTCATCTTCAGTCTCGCTAGCAATTGCTCAATTCTTATGATTATTCCTAGGAAGTTAGTAGATACTGGTAAGCCTATTACTGGCTAATACGCTATTAAAACGGCCAGTGGCAAAAGCCATACAGTTTATAGACGCTATGGTGGAGGTAAACTTAATAAGAAACATTAGTCAGTTTAACAAAATCCTCAATGGTGTCTAGCGACTGCTGAAACGTGTAATGCTGTGGCGTGGTGGTTACAGTGCCTCTCATGTGAAAGACCTAAGTTCAAATCTATTGAGAGAAACAATATTTATTAATTTTATTTGTGGGCCGCAATAAAACTGTTTACAGTTATACAGTATTGCGACTATTTCTGGTAGATTCCACGATTCTCTCATCTTTTCACTTGATGAAAAAGTTAGTTATCGTCACCTTTATTGATAGTTATTGTATCAATGTCATTCACGAATGAAAGAAAAAAGTATGTTGTTATTCTATGAAAGAAAAAATTACGGTCTTATGCCATGAAATGAAATAGCTTTGGCAGACTCGCTAGCAATTGCTCAATTCTTATGACTATTCCAGTAAGTTAGTAGATACTGGTAAATCTTATTACTGGCTAATACGCTGTTAAAACAGCCAGTGGCAAACGCCATATAGTTCATAGCCGCTATATGTGGTGGAGGTAAACTTAGTAAGAAACATTAGTCAGTTTAACTGTATCAATATCATTCACGAATGGCCAATTAGCTGTTAAAATGGCCAGTGGCAAAAGAGGATTTGTTCTGGGGAGACACAAGAGGCTATACTGACACCTGTCAAATGTACAGCTCTGTGGTGTAGTGGTTACCGACACAGCCTTCCATGTGGGCGACCCGGATTTGAATCTCGAGAGGGCAACACTTTCTATTGCGGGATGGCTGAACTAAGCTTGCCTGGTTTCTTGTTTATTTAGTACAGTAGTTAGTTAATGAACGATGCCAAGCAAACAAACGACTGGTAGCTGTTACGTGTGTTCCTCTGGTGACTGGCCTGTAAGAAAAGAAAAGCATAACTGACATACAGCTCCGGAAAAAATTAAGAGACCACTGCACCTTTTTCTTTCCTTTCCAAAAAAGTTGAAAAGGAAGGTTTTGAGTGAGGAACAGAAGGGTTAAAATGAAGAGGCCACTGCAAATTGAATGCTTCTGTTCCTCACTCAAAATTTTCCTTTTTAACTTTTTTTGGAAAGGAAAGAAAAAGGTGCAGTGGTCTCAATTTTTTCCAGAGCTATATTTTTTTTAAAGAAAAATAAAAGCAAGGTTAACAAAAAATATTTAATTGTATGAAAAAACTAAATTCAGTCGTATGAAAAAAATTGTTTCAAATGTGGTAAAGGTGTATGCTAAAAACATTAAATGGATTTTCGCGTCCGATCTTAAAATGTCTTCGTTCAAACTCACTTTTTTCACATTTGCTTCTTGCAATTACAATTTCTTTCCACCTTCGTTCAAAGTCATCTTTTCTCAAAACCAAGTTTTGAGCCTCAATTCATAGTTTTCAGTCATGTGGTTGCTCAGACAGCCTGGCTGTCAAAACATTGTTGCAACATGGCAACTACACTGGGAATTCTATGGAGCTATACTGCATAAGCCGGTCAATCTTTCTACTTTTACAGCCCATAAGTGTTTAGATCACCTCACAAAACATGAAAAACAAAGGCATACAAACACACTGCAAGTCCGTTTCGGTCAGACCATTCTAGTTTGTTGCAAATGTTAATTTTGGCCTACTGAAAGGAGATTCTAATGTGAAAGATTTGTTTTCCCTACTGTTCAGGCAGGTTTGCAGTAAGAGATAACAAGCGCGTTACAGGTGCAGAGTTCAGTATACAGTTAGGTTCAGAAATAATTGGACACTGACACAAGTTTTGTTATTTTGGCTTTTTACCTAAATATATTCAGGTTACAGTTAAATAATGAATATGGGCTTAAAGTGCAGTATCTCAGCTTTATTTTGAGGGTATTCACATCCAATCCATATTGGAGCAAGGGTTTATGAATTACAGATCTTTGTAACCCCCTCTTTTTCAAGGGACCAAAAGTAATTGGACAATTGACTCAAAAGCTGTTTCATGGACAGGGGTGGGCTGTTCCTTTGTTATTTCTTCATCAATTAAGCAGGTAAAAGATCTGGAGTTTATTCCAGGTGTGGCATTTTCATTTGGAAGCTGTTGCTTTGAACGCACAACATGCGGTCAATGGAGCTCTCAATGCAAGTGAAACAGGCCATCCTTAGGCTGCAAAAAACAATCCATCAGAGAGATAGCAGGAACATTAGGAGTGGCCAAATCAACAGTTTGGTACATTCAGAGAAAAAAAAACGCCCTGGTGTACTCTGCAACACAAAAAGGCCTGGACATCCACCAAAGACAACAGTGGTGGATGATCGTAGGATCCTTTCCATGGTAAAGAAAAACCCCTTCACAACATCCAGCCAAGTGAAGAACACTCTCCAGGAGGTAGGCATATCATTATCCAAGTCTACCATGAAGAGAAGACACGAGAGCAAATACAGAGGGTTCACCACAAGGTGCAAACCATTCATAAGCCTCAAGAATAGAAAGACCAGATAAGACTTTACCAGAAAACAGAAAAAAAAGCCAGCCCAGTTTTGAAACGGCATTCTTTGGACAGATGAAACTAAGATCAACCTGTACCAGAATGATGGGAAGAAAAAAGTATAGAGAAGGCTTGGAACGGCTCATGATCGGAAGCATACAGTACCATATCATCTGTAAAACACGGTGAAGGCCATGTGATGGCATGGCCATGCATGGCTTCCAGTGGCACTAGGTCACTAGTGTTTATTGATGATGTGACAGAAGACAAAAGCAGCCGGATGAATACTGTTAGTGTTAGGGATATATTGTCTACTCAGATTCAGCCAAATTCAGCAAAGTTGATTGGAAGGTGCTTCACTTTACAGATGGACAGTGACCCAAAACATACTGCGAAAGCAACCCAGGCATTTTTTAAGGCAAAGAAATGGAATATTCTGCAATGGCAGAGTCAATCACCTGATCCCAACTCGATTGAGCATGCATTTCACTTGCTGAAGACAAAACGTAAGGCAGAAAGACCCACAAACAAACAACAACTGAAGACAGCTGCAGTAAAGGCCTGGCAAACCCAGCATTTGGTGACATTCATGTGTTCCAGACTTTTATTTATGATTGTGTTTATTTGTCAAATTACATTTGAGCCCCTGAAATAAGGGGACTGTGTATGAAAATGGTTGCAATTCCTAAACATTTCCTACAATATTTTTGTTCAACCCCTTGAATTAAAGCTGAAAGTCTGCACTTCAATTGCATCTCGGTTGTTTAATTTCTATTCCATTTTGGTGGTGTGCCAAAATTATGAAAATTGTGTCAGTGTCCAAATATTTCCGGACCGGACCTAACTGTATGTCTGTGCATTTTCTTTACCATTGTCAGAATCACAAATTCCACTCTTTGAAATGTGCTCAAATTTACACAAAATTGTATAGAGGACCAAAATTAAATAATTAAATATATAAATAATTAAAGGAAAGGTTCGCTATTTTTGAACCTGAACAGCTTTTTTTCAAGTGATCTAGCATTTTCCTGGATGGTAGAGACATTATTTTTTGGATTTAATACAGTTTTGAGTTTTTTCGATTTATTAAAGGAAGCCTCTCTCCGGGCAAATGGAAGTGAACGGGGCAACTGATATAGCGTTCCGAAATATGATTAAAAAACGGGATTAAAACAGGAAGGCCAGGGTATATTGATATAGATCTCTGTATATTCTCCGAAAACAATTTGTGCCAAAACGAGCATTGGATCAATGGTTATATTCTACGTGAAAGCGAACATTTTTTTCCGTGAACGATGCACTACCTCAGAACATCTGTAAACTTCCGCCCCCGAGCTAACAGCGTTGTTTGTGGGAGCGGTGCTTTTTCAAAACACAGTTGAACTACAGTGCTGACTAGAGGACTCCTTGGGTCCAAAATTTGGATCTGTTCCAAAATTCACCAACGTCTTTCCTGCCTGACCTGATTTGCATAAATTAAAATAAAAAAAAATGTTAGACCCATTCCGAATGGATCCGAAGAAAAGCAGATCCATTCCGAAAAGTACCATAGAAAAAAACAAAAAACAGACCCATGCCCGTCTGGTTTCGAAAGATCCTTTCAGTCCCGACAGTAGAAACAGAAAGAAGCTTCAAAATGGTGCAGCAGCCAGCCGGCGCCATCAATAGCTCAAGTAAAATAGTCAAAATTAGCTCATTGTGTTAAAACAAATGACATAACCTACAAGTACAAAACCTTTTATTTATTTATATTTATTCAATTGTCTAAAACAATGTGTCCAACTCTGCTCAGTTGTGAATATTTAAGGCTTTTAAGGCTTTGGCGTTTAAGGCTTTGCGGTCTTGCCTGCATGCATTGCGTAATATAGGTCTAAGTCTAAACATTCACTCACTGCATGCAAGTCCATAAATATATTTTTGAAATAATTTTAAATTACGAAGAGAAGCGTGTGCCTATAGAGACAGATATCCTGCCGGCATTTTTTTCCTATATCCAAAGCTGGCATTAATTCCGATATTCTTGCTGGCATGTCGGTCTATTCCTACATATTGGCCATGTGGCCTTAAGGAAGAGAAGAATTCATTCAATAATATTTCATAATTCTTTCTCTGTTTTTACCCTGAGGTGCTGACTGCAGAACAATATCTTAATAGAGTTTGGTTCCCCAAAAGGCACCCGTTTCGGCAGCGTGACTCACGAAGGAACGAAAGCAGCGGAGAATACAATACCGAAATGCACCATATTTTCCCGGCTACATACCTGTTGGACCTACACCACACTGATGGTTCAGGTGGAGATTTGGGGACTAAATGCATTCAATGCATGCATATATGCCTATAGCATATGTATTTTTACAAATAGATATAAAGAGCTTGCTGATATGCCGGTGGAATGTTCCCAGTCTTTAACCCTCTAAGGGCTAGGGTTTTAAAATCCGCCTGTCACTACCTTGACATTTTGGCTACTAAAATGGTCATCCTTTATAGTAGAAGGAAGTGCTTTATATTCTGGGATTCTACAGACCCTCAGCTACATGGAGGATGTATTGAAATCATTTTTTTGAGACACTTACATGAGTAATAATGTGAAATAGTCAGAAAAATGTATAAACGCAAGTGCACATATTTTGCTTATAAATTGAAATAAAATAGTAAAATATAATAGGTAGCCTGTTTTACTTTACATTTGGTTACCCCCAGGGGTTCAGAATAAGTACCTTTATTTCCTTTGGAATTCCCTACATGTGCCATATCTGGAAGAGGTGGAGATTAGAACAGGGATGTGTCCAGTCTTCCTTTGGATGATTATATCCACAGTGACACTCTACACATCACAGCATAGGCGCACATTTGACAACTGGCTACCGTACCGTTATATCAAGTTATCATATAGACCTAGTAATTCCACTAAACAATGCAAAATAGTAATAAACATTATCATAGAATAGCATTTAGGATACACTTACCCTATTTTACAAATAGGTCGATTCCGTCCTGATACTTTTCATCGTCTGAATGTTCAGACCCATTTTCACTATCCTCGCTCTCCATAATCATTTATTCCACTTCTTTCGCCGTTTGGCCATTTCTTTTTTCTTAAAACAATTGCTTGTAGCAACTGAATGCGTCTTCAATGCAATCCAAGTGCATAATGACTTTATTGGGAGCATTGTAAGTGCAAAACGCGCCTCTCCCCCGGGCGCGCTCGCTTGCGCTTTCTCTCTCTTTTGGGGAGGGGGGTGACATGGATAGACTTCGCATTGGATTGGTTTATGTATTGTAGACTTCTAAACAACAGAAAAAGATCAAGTATAATTAGTTAGGGCTGCTGCTGAAATCCTTAAGGACTATATGTGATCAATATTTATGATCACGATTGCAGGGCTTCTGGTTTACAAAAGTACACAAATGAGACGTTGTTATTTGCAGCGGAATGTCGTTGTTCCCGTAGAAAAAAAATGAACCCTCTAACTTCTACAGTTCTGGAGCAATAAATAAAAATGTGTGACCTGGACGCGCGCGTCAAATAGAGGTTTTGTGATCGCGATTGTGGGGCTTCTGGTTGACGAAAGTACACAAACGAGACGTTGTTATTTGCAGCGGAATGTCGTTGTTCCCGTAGAAAAGAAATGAAGCCTCTAACTTCTACAGCTCTGGAGCAATAAATAAAAATGTGACATGGACGCGCCGGCGCGTCAAATAGAGGTTTTGTGATCGCGATTGTAGGGCTTCTGGTTGACGAAAGTACACAAACGAGACGTTGTTATTTGCATTGGAATGACGTTGTTCCCGTAGAAAAGAAATGAAGCCTCTAACCTCTACAGTTCTGGAGCAATAAATAAAAATGTGTGACCTGGACACCTAAAATAGAGGTTTTGTGATCGCGATTGTGGGGCTTCTGGTCGACGAAAGTACACAAATGAGACGTTGTTATTTGCAGAAAAACAACCCTATTAACGTGGAAGAAGAATGAAGCATCTCACTTCTACGGTTACGGAGCAGTGAATAAAAATGTTTTTCATTGAAAAGTCAATCCACCTATCCTTTTCGGCTACTGAGGCAACAGGCTAAATGAGCCTATAGGCCAACAGTGAAAGACTATAATTTGTTCATTAATAATTTAAATATTTTAATAAAGATACATTATATTGTTAGATTACAGGTCTAACTCTAAGACATTCTTCTTCATCTCAAATTAATCAGACTAAGCCCAAGCGGAGTCAGTGCGCACTGCCGCAGACAAATAGGAATATAGCCACACCTGGTCAACTTTATAAATGATAAAAAATAAGAAATCAAATGAACTATTACAATGATTAATGATTATAAACTAAAAGGAAAATCCAATTATTTCGAAAATACGAACTTCACATTATACAAGAACCAAACAGTTGGCCTGGCTTAAATAGCCCCGCCCAACTAGAGGGAAAATATGTAACAATATAATGAAACAAAATAGTGTACTCTTCCTCTTCTAGCTTTCTTTTTACATTTGTGAAAAAGTCATTGCCCTCCATATTCCATTAATCAAGAATAAATTATACCAACTTAGGCCTATAGCCTCTTCCTTTTTCTCCCCAGCAGCAGCCAGTCGCAGGAGGTATGGAAGCCCTGAAGCCCAAAGCAGTAAAAAAATGCTTTGGGCCCAGAGACTAAGTTTATCTCGTTTGAACGACTTAGTATCTCATTTGAATGACTTAGCAAAAAAAATGATGAAGAAAAAAAATGTGATTTATTTTTTTAACGTTTTTTTTGTACTACTAATTATTTTTTGCCAAGTCATTCAAATGACTTATCTTGTTCGAATGACTTAGTAAAAAACAAATGATGGAAAAGAAAATTGAAAAAAAAATTGTTTTTTTTACTACATCATTTTTTTTGCTAAGTCGTTCAAACAAGATACTAAGTTCTTCAAACGAGATAATCATTAGTAGGTCTAATTAGGCCAAATTCATTGTGCAGCAGCATTACAAGGCCTTCAAATGGTTGCTACAGCCCATCGTTCTTTGATTCTGTTCATTGATGGGCCTATAATTGTTCATTAATAGTAATTTGAAATCCTAAAGCAAGGCAACCTTTGAACTCCAAAGCATTAAGTCAGAACAGTGAGCAATCGGCTGAATAGTAGCACGTTGGCATAAGGTGAGGACGCATCAAGTATGCCATGACATTTTGCTCAAATGATAAAACATTGTATGTAATACAAAACAGGATTGTCCCATAAATATTCAATCCAGGCAACATTACAACAAATAAAAGTTGCAAAAATAAAACTTTTTATCAGATAATCTTGTTTAAGTGCTTAAGTTGAACTTGCATTGTAAAAAGAGAAAGCGTTGCTCACTAGTTGTGACCAATAGCAGCTAGTATATTAATTCACAACCCCTAACAACCCTTCACTAGTCAAAACGAACGTACTGCCGCGCTTATATAAACTGACCTCTAGTCCGTTGTTGTCTTTAGAATGTCTACTGCCCCTTTTTAAAATAGCGGTATGATATTTCATAATATTACATTGTATTTCAAAATGTGAAATCTTTTTTTAATTGGCATTATTTATCATTTATTGTCATATTTCAACATTTAATGCCATATTTCAGTGTATTTCATAATCACAAGGGATTTGTCAATCAATGCAAGTGGGTAGTCTTTAGCTGCTGAGAGGCTAATCCAGCAACACTTGCGTAACCAACAGTTGCTTGCTTCAAAGAGGATTATGTTGCATTTTGCGCTTGATTTATCTGATAGCAAGGAAATGTATATACAATGTTGTATACCTGGCAACACCTGTTCAAAACTGTGTCGAAAAAGTTAGGTTTATTTCAACAGGTGAGCTATATATAACTTAGAATAGTGACATGCCCCTGGGATACATAATATCATTAGACAGTATGGTGGTAATCATTTGGTTGAGTCTGATATCTTTCCCTCCTGTGTTTGCACTACACATCAGTGCAGCAAATGTTAAGCAAACTAAAGTATTAAATGTTGAAATATGTAATTAAATGATGAAATATGCCATCAATCGCTGAAAAACACCATTAAATGTTTAAATACACCATTAAATTATAAAATATGCCATGAGATTATGAAATTGGTCATAATATTATGAAAAAGGCCATGATTTTATGAAATAGATCTTGTGAGTATAAAAAGAACATTGGGAAATATAATGTATTATTGTGAAATATTCTATTATTATTTTAAAAAGGGGCATTATAAAAATATTTCCTATTAATGTGCCATTTAATATTATATCATTATTTAATTTTGACTCCTTTGGTCCTGTCCATACAAGTATGGCTGTCCAAAACATACAATATTGGGCCCACAAGCCTTTTCAGCAGGATAAGTTCAACCACACATATTTCTGTCAAATGTATTAACTATCTAGAAAAGGCTCACCGTAAGGAGTAGGGGAAAAGCCTGTCTTACTTACTAGGCTAACTCTCTCTCTGTTTCTTCACCCACTGAACTTGGGCAACAATAACAGTCATTTACAGGAGTAGTCAAGTCAAGACAAGTAAAAATTTCACTTTTCCCAGTTAGAATCATTGGACAGAGAACTATATCACGCTTTGCTGTCAGGTACCTGCTCCTGATGCAAGGTGGTCACTGAAACCTCAATATTGGTTGTTTGACTTTCATTTCACATGGTAAGTCGACTTACCTACTTTGAGGGTTTGCCAGTGTGACAAGTTAGCTTCCACTGCTTAAACAGTACACATGCCCCATAAAAGCTACATTAAAAATTGTCTCCTGTTTGTGAACCACATTTATTTTTACTTTATTTACTGTGTGTAATTAAAGCCGTAAAAAGCCTGATTTAATGGGTTTTCATTTCAGACTGTAAGGCAACAAAAGGATCATTTTGAAAGGTGGAGATGACATTCTATACTAGGGGTCAACCGATTAGCAGCCTGGCCGATAATTGGATCTGATATTCATACTTTTTACAATAATCGGAATCATTCATTTGTCTGAAATACACAAAATTTTAATGCATTCATACATTTTGAAATACATTTTGATACCTGAAATGTATTAAAGTAGGCCATAACTTTATGACCACTGACAGGTGAAGT
Source organism: Esox masquinongy (assembly GCA_016801175.1). Lineage (NCBI taxonomy): Eukaryota > Metazoa > Chordata > Actinopteri > Esociformes > Esocidae > Esox > Esox masquinongy. The sequence continues at coordinate 57,160 of JACXGI010000638.1, forward strand.
GAATAACACTGATAATGTCATAATCATGGCACCTGTCAGTGGGTGGGAAATATTAGGCAGCAAGTGAACATTCTGTCCTCAAAGTTGATATGTTTGAAGCAGGAAAAATGGGCAAGCGTAAGGATCTGAGCGACTTTGACCGGGGCCAATTTGTGATGGCTAGACGACTGGGTCAGAGCATCTCCAAATATGCAGCCCTTGTGGGGTGTTCCCTGTCTGCAGTGGTCAGTACCTATCAAAAGTGGTCCAAAGAAAGAAAAGCGGTGGACCGGCGACAGGGTCATGGGTGGCCAAGGCTCATTGATGCACGTGAAGCGCAAAGGCTGGCCCATGTGATCCGATCCAACAAACGAGCTACTGTAGCTCAAAATTGCTGAAAAGTGTAATGCTGGTACTGGTAGAAAGGTGTCAGAACACAGTGTATCGCAGTTTGTTGCGTATGGGGCTGCGTAGCTGCAGACCAGTCAGGGTGCCCATGGTGACCCCTGTCCACTGCTGAAAGCGCCTACAATGGGCACGTGAGCATCAGAACTGGACCACGGAGCAATGGAAGAAGGTGACCTGGTCTGATGAATCACATATTCTGTTACATCACGTGGATGGCCGGGTGCGTGTGTCGCTTACTTAGATAACACATGGCACCAGGATGCACTATGGGAAGGCAAGCCGGTGGAGGCAGTGTAATGCTTTGGGCAATGTTCTGCTGGGAAACCTTGGGTACTGCCATTCATGTGGATGTCAAACAAGAATTACTTGCTCCGCGCACAAAAAAGTCAATATATTTGTTTATTTAGGTCGTACTCATTAGCGCAAGTGATTGTGATGTTAAGGATACTTTGCGGTTTATTTTTGGGTAACTGAGGTAATGTTATGTCTCTGGCTATCTAGCCTTCACTTAACTGTCAATACCGTAGCCCAGGGACATCGCTAGGCCTACTTTAATACATTTCAGGTATCAAAATGTATTTCAAAATGTATGAATGCATTAAAATTTTGTCCAAATGTATTTCACTGACAACATGATCTCATTAAAACATGCCCAGACCCCCCAAAACCAGGCTTAGCCCTCCCATCCATGATTTTCTAGTGACGTCCCTGCCGTAGCCTGTTTGTTGTCGTCATGTGAACGCTCCCAACTAAAACTTCTGAAATGAAACAGATTCCAGAATCTATAAAAATGTTGAGGGAGGACTAGATGTAATTTCAAGGATTAAAACATGACAATTTCACTTTTTAGGGGGAAAAAGCATATCAGTTATAATAAGTTATTATTCAAAATATGATATTAAAAAAGTGAATAATATGTTTTTATGCCATCCATGTTTTTTTCTCTTATCAGCAATTCAAGTTGTTTATTTGTAAGCTCCAAATCCTCTTATGTCACTCAATGGTCTTTGTGCCTTGGCATGTGGCCTTTGTGCCCTAAACATTTTTGTGAAACCGAAGGCCAAATGGCCTTGCCCCTAAAATGACGAAATGCCAAGCCTGGTTATGGCTGATCGGTGTAACTGCCGATAAAATACTTAGTTTTAAATGCGCTTCTCTGGCAGTTGCATCTCTCTGAAAGGTTTCTGCTTGTATTTCTCAATGTCCCGCCTGCAGAATTATCAGATTGTTTATACATCACAAGTAAATAGCCAATCAACACTGTGAGAGAGACATGGGAAAGAAGAACACAGAGAGATGCACGGCTGAGACGAGAGGTAAGAATGCTGACGTTGCTATAAACATCACAATCATCTAAACTGAAGTTGCAACAGACATTACCCTCATTATGATCTTTTTCTATGACAACGAGACCCAGTTTAATTTTTTTGTGGACTAATGTTACTCCACAGAATATGCCTGAACTAATGTTTTGGTGTGGCCTACTAGCAGAAAAACAGACTTTGGAATGCGATTTTTCCGGACCTTCATTTAATAAAACAAACATGATAAATCGGCCACATCTGATACACATCTTTGTTGCAGTAAAAGATAGCTGACGCTAATGTTTGAGTTTATTTATGTATTGATATTTTTGTGTAACAACATCAGTGCGAATGCAAGTAGATAGCTTACGTTCTTAGTACGGTAACAATTAATATATAACAGAATACTCGCCCGTATTTGTTTTTTTAATGTTTTTACATAATGGTAGCTAGGTTTAGTAAAAGTAACATCATTTCTGCTAACGCTAAAGATTTTACCTCAGTTGTGAGGAAATTCTGTTGCCTATCATTTGCACTTTACTTTACTGGCTACCTAGCAATCCACAAAGGTTTTCCAATGCTTTTGTGCTGTAATAAGTGAAGCATTTTTGTGCTATAATAATTTAAGCATATTTTAGTTCTTTGACCCTCTTAATTAACTTTCTGTTTTGAAACCCCCTTTCATTGCAGATGGCTACACCACAGAATAGTTAAAGTTACAGAAATGTTTTACTTATTTCTTTAATTTTTTACAGGAAAGAATCCAGAAAAAGATTGTAAACAGTAAAATCTACCTAATTTGGGAAGCTATTTAGTTAATTATATTTATCTATAGCTGCGTTTTCACCAAAAAATACCTGGAGCTTTGAGTCCCAGGAACTGCTATTCAAGGAACTAAAGGGTACCTTCAGCCCATTGTTGTGTGCGTTTCCACTGTGGTCTAAAGACCCGCGAAGATTAGGCAAATTAGTCCGTTGACCTATGCACCATACGCTATACAAAGCGACAGATAGGCATCTTGATTATTTATGTGACACTGCAACATCACAGCAACCATGGAGGCGATTCAAGTTGTGTTGATCATGAGTTATTGGTTTGCAAAAGTGGTCATTGAGTCAACGGTGGAAAAGAGACGAGCATTAGTAGCAAAGCGGATTCAAAATGCCTGAAATGCTAGACGTGTTGCAATACAAGTAAAGTGAACGGATTTTACGAGTTATCACGGAGATTGACCATGAGATGACTGAGACGGATTCGCACCATCGCGCACAAAGAACAAGAATGGTAAGATTTTTTCAGTAGGTCTATATATGTTTAAGTAAATCACAACTGGGAATAATGTTATTGCAAACTACATCGACTTATTATTGCCACCTTTTTGTGTGTGTTTCAGATATGCAAGTACTACAGAATGCGTCGTGTTTCTCCATCCATTTGGGTACACAATATAACAATGGAGTGGTGGGAAACCGTGGTTCCAACTTTCACCGAGGCCCAGTGGATACTGGTCCTGCTGCTCCTGTCCTCGCTGCAGGACGGCCCGGTTAGCGTCGTCCATGTCCCTCAGCGCGTCAAGGAAGTCTGTCTCTTTTCCTCTTTCCTAAGAAGAAGAATAACAAACACACCACAATAAATTAATAATACACGTACAGTCGGCATAGCCAACAGCAGTTTTGAAAAATATCTTCTTGTACCGAGTAATCATTTGATGAAGTCAATGTTTAGTGATGATTAGAGACATACAAATGTTAACTAGCATGTCATTAACTATCATTTCTGAAATTTCAGTAGAAATATTACTGTTTTCAGGTAGTTGGTTAGCGACGTGGCTAAAAAATACGACCCCTATTATCGGCCAACGTCCTCTATTATCGGCGGCCTTAATATTTTGTTCAATAACATTTTATTTCCTCTTTGTGTTACAAATGCCTGATCGCAGTTTCACTTACGTGTTTACTAGAAAGTTTTAGCTACCTTTCATGCCTTCTGGTGAAGAAGGAAAAAGACAGATCACTGATAACAGCCTACATGATGATGTCTGGTCTGTCGCGCAAGTCGAATTTCACGATTTGCAACTTAAATTTCCATACATTACATTTTTAAAGCATTTACCTCCATACATCACTATAAAAAATAGGGGGTTGCCGACAATAGGGGGACGTTAGCTAGGCTAACATGATTTACCTGTAGCTAATGTTAGTTTTTGTCTAGAGGAACAATAGCATGACTAGCAATAACATGACTAGTTTTTAATCAAATGTGCATTAACATGCATCATGTGAAACATTGTGATTTACCTTAAGCCGACTGGTTATCCAGTTTCTGTGTCTTCCACCATGCCTTCCAACAACGCAGCAGCCGAGTCAATCATTGCCGCAGCGCCAGAGAAGGCCGGCCTGTGACCCAGAAACGCATCTAGACGGTCAAACCACTTGCTCCGCTGGTCAGAGCTGCTTCTGTTATTGTGATCCTTGATCTTCTTGTAATCTTGTTTTAATTTTTTAAGCTTCTCCTGGCACTGTTTCCCGGTGTGAAAAATGTTCAGCTCATTTAACTTGCAGGGTATTTTCGCGAACACCTTATTATTACGGATAGCCGTTTCCAGGCCTGGACTTTGTCATTGGTCCATCTGTTGTTCGATTTCTTCTCCATAAAAAAGCTGTTCTGTTTGTAAGCACAATTAACTCCTTTTTTACGCTGAGGGCGGCTGCAGACATTTAAAAATGGCGGTTGATAACTTACGCAAGTAAACTCTACTACTACTCGACCAATCAAAAATGTTCAGCACTGCAAGCCCTGCCCCAAATGTTCTGGTACTTTGGGAAAGTCCTACCTCCCGAGCAGGGACTGTTTTGGGGATAAAATGTAGTTCCTGGTTCTAGACCCTGGTTCCTGCAGTGGAAATGCAGCGAGTTTCTGGAAAGGTTCCTAGTTCCTGGGTATAGTTCCTGTGGTGGAAACGCGGCTTATATGAAATTTAAGTTCACAAGAAATGCTGCAAGGAACTCCCTGCACGTTAATCTTAAAAATATAATGTTTCAACTGTTCTGTTTTCAATTACTTAAAATTTTGACAGTAAAAAAATCATTTTTACTGGAAATATATATCAGCACCAAATATCGGTCATTGGTCTCCTTGTTCGATAATAATCGGGATCCGAATTGGCCCTGAACAAACCATATTGGTTGACCCCTATTCTATGCACAATGTATGTAATTACAGGTGGAAGAGATGAGATTTGAATGAGAATTAGATGCTGGGATTTGTTGACCAAGGTGAGGTAAGGGCAAGATTTGAAATTTAACCAGGACACCCAGGTTAACACCACTTTTACTACGATTGGTGACATAGGATCTTTAGTGGCTCCAAGACTCCTTTAGTGATCTCTCCTCCTGTTGAACATCAATCTAAAAGATGGCACTCCACGCAGAGAAGTGTCCCTTTCACTGCCCTGAGGTATTGGGATTGGATCTTAAAACCAGAGTGACGTCCCACCTATGGCCCCTCCAACACCACTTCCAGCAGCATTTGTTCACCTATGACCATGATTAATCCTGCAGGATCAGGGTGCAGGGTGCTATACTGCTGGTTATTTTGGTGTTGAATGTTAAGCTGTAGTCAATGGATAGAATTCTCACATAGGTATTTCTCATGTTCAGGTTGGGTTAGGGAAGTTTTCCTTGGATCTTTTGTGGCACCTTGAGAAATGGAGTATATCCAAAGTGTCTTGGATATTGGTTTTGATGAAAGCCATGCCTTTTAAAGCATTTCATGGCTACAGATGCAAGTGCCATTTAATAATAGTCATTTGGGAAGGTTGCCTATAATCGACTTAAACCTGTCAATATTACAGACTGGGTTAGAGACTTTGAAGATGACTGTGTAAAAAATGCCAGCTGGTCTGTACACATGACTGGAATTCCATCTGACCCTACAGCCTTAAGGATGTTAACCTGTCTTACTCACACTGGCTATGGCAGTGAGATCACATAGCTGACTGGAGAAGGGACGTCATGTATGACAAATGGATGAATCCCAAGTCCTATTCAACAGATATTAATGAATCAAGCCTGAACAATGTCTACATGTTAGCAGGACGTACTATACAGCCCTGGAAAAAAATGAAGAGACCACTGCACCTTTTTCTCTCCTTTCCAAAAAAGTCGAAAAGGAAGGTTTTGAGTGAGGAACAGAAGGGTTAAAATTAGGAGACCACTACAAATTGAACGCTTCTGTTCCTCACTCAAAACTTTCCTTTTCAACTTTTTTTGGAAAGGAAAGACAAGGGTGCAGTGGTCTCTTCATTTTTTCCAGAGCTGTATGTTTAAAAATGTCTTTAGATTCTGTGTTTAGGCATTTACCTCACATGTTCTACAAAAGCTTGGACCCAGATCTGTTTACGGATTTGCCAACACTTTGAGCAGTTAGCTATTGCATAATCGTTAGCCAATGTACTCTGGAGTTCAAGCCGGAGATGGTGAATATTTTAAAAGGGATAGATCTGCTTTGATGTTACTTATACACTTACGTGAAAAATTAAGTACACACTTCAACCAAAATGCAGTTTCATAGTGCAGAAAAAGTAAATACATCCCCACATTTATCAAAACATAAAATGGCTAGTATTAGAATCAGGCCCCCCAAAACTGGTGATTAGAAACATCATTACAGAATAACTTTGGATAAAGCATAAAGGTATAAAGATTGGAGACTTGGTCTGGTTTGGTCTTAACAATATGTTGATGTGGTGACACATCATGCGAAGATCAAAATATTATTGAAGGCCTTCAGACAAAAGATCCCTGATGCCCGTGAGTCTGGGAGGGGTTACAAATTCCACTGCTAGATCTACAGCTGGAGAAAATTTCAGACCATTGCCAATCCACATAGGTAATCCCACCAGATTCTGCCAAAAAGAGCTGACTGAAAGAGGCTCATAGACGTCTCAAAGATCTCCAGGGTAACATCAAGGGATCTTCAGGTCTCTCGCCACAATCAGTGGAGAACTGCATGAGTCAACTCTCAGAAAGAGACTGCACAAACTTACATGGGAGGTCAGGAAGGAAGAAGCCTCTGCTCCATACCCTATCCCCTCCAACACCAAAAAAAGTACTGGAACAATGTGCTCTGGAAAGGGAGTCAAATGTGTAGTTTTTTGGCTGCAATGCTAGACACCATGTTTGGTGAAAACAAAACTCTGCCTTTGAACAAAAAGAACCTCATTACAACCGTAATTCATGGAGGCGGTCGCATTATGTTTTGGTGCTGCTTTGCTGCCTCATGGCCTGCCCGACTTGTCATCATTGAGGGTACCATGAATTCCAGTTTGTGCCAGAGAATTCTTCAGAAGAATGTAAAGCCATCTGGCAACAAGCTGAAGCTAAACCAAACTGAATCCTGGATCCTGCAACAGGACAATGATCCAAAATATACAAGCAAAGTGGAATTTCTACAAAACGTTCTACAAAATGAAAGTGTATGGCTACCATATACGTTTAGATACATTTTATAGAATATGAATACAAGTCTTAAGTTCATGTTATTTTCTTGTACTGTGTGAGGATACGGCATGGAGGCAGGACACAGGCGCAGAGGTTTCTATAGCAAACATAATTTAATCAAAAGACTAACGAGAAACACAGCCATAGACATAAAACAATGACCGACAAGAAACACTAGGGCAGGAGGAACTTAAATCGGAGCTTTTACAAGGGGGTAAACAAGGCACAGGTGAAACCAATTACAAAGATGAAACTAAACTGAACATAGAAACAGGCAAACTAGAACATAACTACACAGGACATAAAAATGCAACAACGTTACATACTGTCCTGCTTGTGCTAATGCATACAGATTCAGAGCATAGAAAAGAGACTGGCCAGCACAATAATCAAGTACTTTTAAAGTGAGTGACATATTTACATTTCTGGAAGTCTGGACAATGCTACAGTGATACCATCCAGGTTGGGCTGTACTCTCAGCCAACCTCACTCTATGTCATACAATTTACCAGAACATGGGCAAGTACAATATAACATCTCATTGGAGATCACTGTAACTCTCTTTCCCTCGTCCACCTCCTCATTCTTTCACTTATTCCACCTCTATCGCTCTGATGTTGTCATAGCTAAATGCAGATGAGCTTACCTGTGGCCCTTTCTATTCATACAAAAATTCAAAGAGCTTATTAACTAATCACGCTCATTAGTGATTACCCCTCAACACCTATGTGTTAAGGGCATCAGAATTGCAATGATTTCACTTTGGTAGTTTGGCAGTGTTTTTTTTTTATACATGAGAACAATTGACAATTTAGCTTTACAATAAGAGTGGTGACAATGCAGACACACAATGAACAGAATGCGCCATTTAACATTTTTCTCAACTGATAAGACATTTTTCCAAACTAAATTCATGCTCTCAAAACTATTAACACAGCCATTTGAACCCTTGATAATTTTGTAAAATTCATTGTATATTTTCATTGATTTCACACATTAGACACGGCACAAGACATTTTCCCTAAACCCGACACACAAAACTCTAAACCAAGGACCATGTTTTCAAAACAATTAACACAGCCTTCTAAATCCCTGACAAAGTAAGAAAGTAAAATTTTTTAATCATGTTTACACACACATTGCACAAGTGCACATACCATTTTTCTAAACCCAATCAACAAAACCACATGGCATTACATGGAATGTGCTCAATTGCCATTCAGTTGCTATCAGCTGGGTTAGTACAGCACACAAACTGGCTAAATTTTTTACACAGCAAAAATTACTTAGTATAAAACAAGTCACTGATGGAGCCTAAACAATCAATGGAGTTGTCCGCAGGAAAAATTAGAAGCGTCTGTGTTGGAATGAAAGGAGCTAGAGTAAGTGGGGAAGGAATAAGGCATGGGAGAGGATACAGAGAGAAAGAGAAGAGGAAGAGAGGAGGTAGTAAGATTTGAGAGGGAAAAGAGCGGGGGTAGAATAGGGAAGAAGACAGGAGGGAGGGAGGGGAGAAAGGAGAATAAGAGGGTGCAGAAGAAGGAACTCAAATCAATTTAAGAGCAACTCTAAATCATCCTGTCATCAATCATGGGCTCATCCTGAGAGAGGCTGGACAGAGAGTTCAGCCTAATTTGAGTAGATCTGTCGTGGCATCAATCATTCAAACATTCCTGAGAGAAACAGTTAAGTTCATGGTGGGCCTTCCATTTCTGAATCATCAGCGTGTTTCAGTATGAAGTACACTGTAAGGTCCAGTTTTCGTCAGTTGATATGACAATTCTCCAAACTAAGGCCATTGCTCTCAAAACAACAAAGCCATCTGACCCCTTCATATATGATCATGAATCAAACTTAAAAATATGTACATACTTTTAAATGAGGTAGTGCTATGACAGCCATTATTGTAGATTAATGTATACTTTTCCCTTACATTGTTTAGAATGGAAAACAGGGCAACTTCACAGTAGGCTTCTTTCAGAGCAACAAGAACATGCTGTTATAGATATGGTCATACAGAACAACACCATCCCCCACAAAGAAATATAAAGAACAAAGAAATATAAAGAACAAATAAAGGAAATCAGATCTTTCAGAACATTCAACAATGCTGTCTGGCCACAATTGATCATGTCATAAAGAGAAACGCCTATCCTCATGTGGCAGGTGTACAGTGCCCTTTGAAAGGAACTCTGATAGAGTGAAATAACATTGGTCAGCATGTCATGATCAATGTCCCTGGTCAGCATGCAGGTAACATGACCATGTGTGCTGCATTCTCAAGAAATGGGGTAACGGCCCACAATTTTGTCTTGAGGCTGTAAAAAACAGCAAAAACCACACAGTTTTTAATTCCCTTAAAGACATCCTTATTTCACAACAAGGTCTGGAACCACCGGAATGGATGCAGTTTGTGGCAGTTTGGGACTTGTTCTGATTGCAGCATTCAGCACTGGTACATAAGTGGTTTGAAAGCCACCCATGTCTTTCATTGGTGTTTTTCCCACCATATTCTCCATTTCTGAACCCAGTTGGAAGGTACATAGTCCTGGAGATGGTTAGTATATGACCACAACCCACATGGAAGAGTAACGCTTCTGCATACCCGGGATGGATACAACATTCACTTGGTTTTTCCTCGATGCATGGCTGGAGAAAACATACATTGTGATGTTTAAGAAATGTTTTGGCCCAACAGATATGAAAGGCTTAATGAATAAATTAATGGGTTACAATATTAAACAGCGTTGTGGTTTCTTTTCCAAGTGGTGTTCCTGTAGGCAGCGCAGAACCTGTTTGACATAGGTGATATGGTCAGACAGAGAATGAGAATAGATGAGTATGTTGTCAATGTAGATGATGACAAACTGGTTGATGATGTCCCGGAATATCTTGTTCATGAACGATTGTGAGACAGCGGGAGCATTGGAGAGGCTGTAGGGCATGACAAGGTACTCGTAGTACAACACCTCCTTGAACTGCGCACGGAACTGAGATTCAGAGGTTAATTCAGGGGACCCTGCAGACCATAGGGCCTTGCCCGTGAGTAAGGAGAGCATAAAATCCACTTTGTCTCTCTCACTTTGGAATTGGCTGGGGTAGTGATCAATGTACAGGGAACATTGCATTAGGAACCCTTTACACTTCCCAGGGAGGAGCATGTGAATGTGCTGGACTACCTGATGGCGAAGGAGCAGGGAGAGACTGGCGCAGAAGGTGGCAAAGCTCCTCAATCCTTTCCTCGTGTTCCGTGACACGTGCATGCAGCTCCGCTGGATCTATCTCTGGGTGAGGTATTCTGTAAGAACACGACACAGGCAGGTGGTGTGGTTCCAAGCGCAGAGCGCGTCAGTTTAATTCAAAGGGACAGGCAAAGCGGGGAGGGTCGATAACAGAACAGCAGCTAAGGCAACAGTACAGGCAAGGATGAGACTCAATATCGTAGGTAGGGGGGAAAAAAAGGCTAGAACACTCAGTAGACGGAAGGAATATCAAAAGGATTCACAGGGAAAATGAATAATAAGGCTTAGTAATGTTGTGGCATACAAACAATACCTCACAAAGACACTGACATAACTAACTGAATAAATAGGGTGCTAACAAGACACAGGTGTAAACTATGATACAGGACAAGCTACATTCAAAAAGAAAAGACAAAAACCAAACAGAACAGGCTACGTTCAAAAACAGAAGCAAAAAACAAAAAAGAACAAAACAGAACCTCACACAATGACACATGAACTGAAAAATCTAATCAGACTTGTAAGGCACAGACAAAGTCCAGGAGTACAAGGGGTGGGCATAGTTAGTGATGGGAAGTCACAGAGTTCAGCAGGGTTACAGTAGATGGAAAGAAACTGTTCCTGAGCCTGCTGGTGTGGGAACGAAGAGACCTGTACCACTTGCCTGATGGTAGGATGGCAAACAGTTTGTGGCATGGGTGTGAAGGGTCCCTAAGCACCAGTGATGTGTTGGGCGGCACCGGAGCAATCGCTAAACAACACTGTGGCACAGTTAATGAGAACAGCCTTGTGGAACTCCAGTGTTCAGGATCAGGGTGGAGGAGGTGAAGTGGTTCAACCTGACAGACTGGGGTCTGTTGGTTAGGAAGTCCAAAGTCCAGTTGCAGAGAGAGGGGCTTATCCCCAGGTCATGGAGTTTGTTGACCAGCCTAGAGGGGATGAGCGTGTTGAATGCTGAGCTAAAGTCTATGAATAGCATTCTCACATAGGTGTTGGTTTTGTCCAGGTGGGTGTTATAGACATTTCTTGAACTGATGTATTTTTTGGATTCTACAGAAATGTACAGAGGAATGCTACAGGAGATCTGGTCCTCGTTTGTTTGTGACACACATGTCTGACGTCTGAACATTTGTTAATCTGCCTAAACCATTAAGTGTATCTGTTCTTTGTTCTTCAGGAATGTGGCCAGCTGTCTTGAAAGGGTCATTTACAATGTTCCTCTAGCCCCTTGGGGGAAGTAGGGGCAATTTGCCCATTTGGGAAAACACTTAGGACAGGATAGATGAAGAGACAAAACTGGGGGGAGGAATGGATAAATTAACATAATTTCCTTTACAGGATGAAAATGATGTTCCACCCATTCTTTTATAAGTATTGAATGTTCTTCCAACTGACCCCAGAGATGTCACACGGTTTGCTTTGTAGGCTTTGATATCTCTCTCTTTTTTTCTCTATTTCTTTCAACTAGCAGAAAGAAATAAACTGCTAGTTGTGCCAAGGGAATTTTGTCTCTGTACCTACTTCCTAAAGAGTTCTAATCGATAGAATTGCTATCACATGGGTCAGGGCAGAGTGTAAAGTTGTGGAGATGGCGTCCTCTGTAGATCTGTTAGACTGGTAGGCAAACTGGTAGGGATCCAGTGTTGGGGGGAGGCAGGACAAATGTGGGCAAGGACTAGTCTTTCAAAACACTTCATGATTGTGTGAGTGCGACAGGACAGAAGTTTGACTGGCTGGTTTGTTGTCCCTGTGGAAGCGTGCGTAGAACCTGTTTAACTTGTCGGTGGAGGAGCCGTCGCTGGCTGTGGGGGTAGGGCTCTTTGGCCAGTAGTCTGTGATGGCTTAGATTTTTTGAAACATGTTGCTGGCATCAAATTCAAAGTGGGCATATACACCGATCAGCCATAACATTATGACCACCTGCCTAATATTGGGGGGGTTCCCCTTTTGCCTCCAAAACAGCCCTGACCCATCGAGGCATGAACTCCACCAGACCTCTGAAGGTGTGCTGTGGTAAGACATTAGCAGCAGATCCTTTAAGTCCTGTAAGTTGCGAGGTGGGGCTTCCATGGATCAGACTTGTTTGTGCATCACATCCCACAGATACTCGATTGGATTGAGATCTGGGGAAATTGGAGGTCAAGTCAACACCTTGAACTTGTTGTTGTGTTCCTCAAACCTTTCCTGAACCATTTTTGCTTTGTGGCAGGGCACATTATCCTGTTGAAAGAGGCCAATGCCATCAGGGAATACCGTTGCCATGATAGGGTGCACATGGTCTGCAACAATGCTTAGGTAGGTGGAACGTGTCAAAGTAACATCCACATGAATGGCAGTACCCAAGGTTTCCCAGCAGAACATTGCCCAAAGCATTACACTGCCTCCACTGGCTTGCCTTCTTCCCATAGTGCATCCTGGTGCCATGTGTTCTCCAGGTAAGGGACGCGCATGCACCCGGCCATCCACATGATGTAAAAGGAGATGTGATTCATCTGACCAGGCCACCTTCTTCCATTGCTCCATGGTCCAGTTCTGACGCTCACATGCCCATTGTAGGCACTTTTGGCAGTGGACAGGGTTCAGCATGGGCACCCTGACTGGTCTGCAGCTACGCAGCCCCATACAAACTGCAATGCACTGTGTGTTCTGACACCTTTCTATCAGTACCAGCATAAACTTTTTCAACAATTTGACTGCAGGAGCTCATCTGCTGGATCGGACATCATGGGCCAGCCTTCGCTCCCCACATGCATAAGTGAGCCTTGGCCACCCATGACCCTGTCACCAGTTCACCACTTTTCCTTCCTTGGACCACTTTTGATAGGTACTGACCACTGCAGACCGGGAACACCCCACAAGGGCTGCAGTTTTGGAGATGCTCTGACCCATTCGTCTAGCCATCACAATTTGGCCCTTGTCAAAGTATGCTTGCCCATTTTTACTGCTTCTAACACATCAACTTTGAGGACAGAATGCTCACTTGCTGCCTAATATATCCCACCCACTGACAGGTACCATGATAACGAGATTATCAGTGTTATTCACTTCACCTGTCAGTGGTCATAATGTTGTGGCTGATCGGTGTATTTTCCAAGAAACTATAACATTTGTTATTACCCACTTTTGATATGTTGTCTTTGTACTATTCAATATAGGGTTTAAATGTTTTTCACATCATTGCATTCTGTTTTTCTTTACATTTTACACAGCGTCCCAACTTTTTTGGACGCTGTCCAAAAATTTATTTTTGTTTGTATGCTTTATTTGACAACAAAGTTGAAAGGGTATAGTTTTTTGCTGAAAGTGCAGTGGAATGATTCAAAATTCCATGTGCACCAGAGACAGCGACTTTTACCTATGGACATAAACATGCCAAATTAAGCAATTCCATGTTTAACTCAGGTCAGAATATGGTTCCGTTAGTGCTTTCCATGTGATTCATTTGGTTAAGAAAACGTCATCCACAACATGCCAAAAAATCTCCTGGAATGATTTAGTGGATAGAATACATATATAATATTTCTGTGAATCTGATTATTCATGTTATTTCGATAATCCAATTTGTCATGAACACATGCAGAAAGTCAGCAATGCCTGCTGCAACTGTTTGAAACATTTCGCCATGCTTACCTGGCTTTATGCCAGTTACTGCCTGTACGTGTGCTAACTTGTTGCACATCGTTCACAGGTTGGGTGGGGCATATTTGGCACTGATATATGTAAATCCCAACATAATGGGTCTGTGAGAAACTGCCTTTTACACAGTGACTGTACTCAGAAAACAGTGTGTGGCCAGAATTACCCAAAGGCTTGTGCGAGAACACATGTAGTCATCCTACACCGTGACACAATGTCTCAAACCCTAAATCAGACTTTACACACACACACACACACACACACACACACACACACAGTGAGAGTCATGTGGTTGGATTAGTCAAACCAAACACCAGACAGGAAGATGCTGAGATCAAAAGAAGTTAGCGCTTGCATCATGACATTCAGGTAGACAATCCCGGCGTCATTCTGTTTTCATCCGTTTGGTGCCTAATGAATATGAACCGATTAAAACATAAGACCAAGTCACTGGATAGGGTTCCAAACACCTGTGAATGATTTTAGTATTTGATTACATTTTTGTAATCAAATACTAAATACATTTTGATTTATTTTTAAATTTCACCTTTGAATTTGTAAGTGAAACTGGCTTTCTGAGTGGATTTTCTGTCTACATAGGTCAATCTTTAAAAACTCTTTCATGGTGCCATAGTTTGTGATGTCATTAGCATTACAATGACCTATTGCCATAGTTTGTGATGACATTAGCATTACAATGACCTATATGGCACCAAGAAATACTCTTTCCTGGTGCCATAGTTTGTGATGACATTAGCATTACAATGACCTATATGGCACCAAGAAATACTCTTTCCTGGTGCCATAGTTTGTGATGACATTAGCATTACAATGACCTATATGGCACCAAGAAATACTCTTTCCTGGTGCCATAGTTTGTGATGACATTAGCATTACAATGACCTACTGCCAGGATTTAGCATAAACAGATACAAGATCATGCTAGAAATACAGTTGAATAAAGTTAAATACTATACATTTGGACTAATGCAGATGCACTGTCTGACTTCATATGCTATGTTCATACTAAAAAGTATTTAAAAAAAATAAGATTGTGTGACCTGTGGTAGTCTGGCATTATGGGCCGGTGTCCATGTATTGCTGAGGCATGGGTTCAGGTCCAGTCTATTGCTCTTTCAGAAAGAAAACTCTGACCTCCATCATTCCCCCCTTTCCTGTCCACTTTCCTGTCCATGACAGGCCTGAAAATATACACTTTTAACAAAAAACGCAGTACATAACAACTGATTGGTGGTTCTGAATTACCATCCTGAAGAATCATGTACCACGTCAATATATAAACTGAGTGATTAGTAAGGAACACATCCCAATTGACAATAATCATCCTGGGAGCAAGTAGGGATAACTGCATTGATCGGGGAACAAAATACTTTTCACCTTATCTGCTCTGGGATGTGAACTAGTGATGTACAATCGATCTGCTAATGATAGGGCCTACTCATGTGTTCAGAATTCAACCAAGATCTATAGAGATGTTGGGTTTGAAAGTACACAGAAGCATTAATGTTGATATGCATTGTGTTATTACTGTGTTTTCAATTCACAGCATTTGGTTCAATAATCTGGTTGTAATTCACTCTGGATAAGAGAGACTTACAACCAGCTCTAAATGATTAAAATGCTAATTTACAACTAGAAAGATGGAACAGCTGGAATAACATCGGTTCAAATTACAGTCACAAGGATCATCTGTGTTTGTGAGTGTCCATGTGACTGTATGTGTGTGTATTTGTGTGTGTAGTTGTTTTACTATACTTCTATGTACCTAAAGTCCTTCCAAGTATAGTAAAACAGCAGATAATTTAAGTAAGTCAAGTCATAGATGATTATGGATGATCCTCACAAACAATTTAAGGGGTAGGTTGAGGACTGAAGGTTAGGTTTTGATTTTGGGGTAGGAATAAGGCTCAGAGAATTTTTAATGATATGATTTGTGCATCTTGGGTAACAGATTTTGTGTTAATATGCAGTCACAAATATCTCCAGTGTGTGTTTATTTGATTAATTCAGTTACTCTCACAATGCAAACATACTTTAGGTAGCCATCAATTTTTATCTACTACTACAACATCTTTCTAAAATCATTTTATATAATTTATAATTTCCACGAAAATTGTGTATATACAGCACCCCTCTGTGGTCACACATTGGAACAACATTGTCATAAGTTTCAATCTGTGATCAGAGAATCAATTAATTTGTCATTATAATTCCTGATAAACCTATTGATTTTGAAAGAATATGGGCATGTCTGATATTAACATATAGGCAGGCATTGCCATTTGGGAGAAATGCAAATCTAAAGTTGTAGCTGTAAGAGCCCCAGCTCTTCTTCTACGCATGTTTTCACAGGATTCAAAAGCAAAGCATCTATTTCTGAATATCCCTGAGAGGTCCAAAAAAATAACTCGCAACACTGTGGAGGCTTTAGCATAAAATTTTATTTTTCAAAAAGAAACCAAAAAGGAATAAAATAAAAAGACAATACATTCTTAAAACATTTTCCTCTACAAAACAATTTCACAGAAATTACCTTGGAATGTATATTCCAGTTTTTAACATATATGTATATATTTTCATGTTTTGTTTTTTAAATAGTCCTGTGAGTTAAATGATGTACATTACAGAATAAAGACCTGTCTTTCAGAAGGGAAGATGGAGGGGTCAAAGTGGTGGGCTTTTAACAATCATAGTCAATAACCAATCATTAATGAGTTAACGTCCCACATCCATATATGGCAACCGTGAAGCTATCCAGTCTATCCCCTCTCACATCAAGTACCTGGTAAGTAAACAAAATGGCCTCCAGTCATTCTGAGGGAGCAGGTGTCTTCCTGTTCCAATGTCTCTCCGTCGCACCTCATATTTCCTATAGGCCGAAGACAAACCCACCCACTTACATATCACCATGGTCCCCATTAGCTCCTATAGCCTTACACTTGAAGTTAAAAACGTTTTCAAAATAATTCCTTGGCCATCCTGGTGGGAAATCCTATAAACAATCTTTGTGTTTCAATGAGAAAGAACACATTTAGTTCCAGGTAGAACCCTTTTAGTTGCAGGTAAAACATTTTCAACTGAGGGTTCCTTATGAAACCTAAAACTATCTGGAAGTAAAAACCTGAAGACAAAAACAGTTCCCATATGGATATAGCTGTTGAACCCTTTTGGAAACCCTTTTTAAGAGGGTAAATTCAACACTCCCCATCTCTAACTCTCTTTGTCTTACTTTCATCTCTTTTATCGCACCTTTTTCTAGGAAATTCATCTCTAACCTTGTTTGCTCATATACTAAGCATTTCAAGTAGGAAACAACACATGTAGAACATGACAGCCAGAAATGAAATATATAGAACGGACACCAAATCCTCCATTCTACCCAACACGACACTGTACGTTTGGTTCTACATACATGTCTCTCTATCTGATGATTCTATAAGGCTGCCCCTCTTGAAAAAAGCCCCTGGTTTTTCATTTCCCCCTCTCTTCAGTGTTTATATTGTAGCCCACTGATCCCGAGATAAAGGGCACGCATTGTAAGATGTCATTAGCCTACCGTGGTCACCTAAAATAATTCTGTTTGACCTATTGTAAATCCACCTCATCAGGGAAGTGCTCCAGTTCTCAGAATAACTATTATCTCAGTGTGCCTCACTCTGTTAGTATGTAGCTGAAGAAACATGAAGCATCATCTGGAAACCCAGACATCTTTTGACAAACCAAATACAGCTCTGCATTATTTTTAAAACCTTCCTGGACTTCAGAAGTTGTCATCTGTCACTATTCACAGTTCCCCTCCCAGTAGTTATTGGTTTGTTTCAGTTACATCTGATGGGTTTTCAGAGAGCTCTGGGTAATGGAGTGTACTATCAGCAGGATCAGGGAGGGGGTAACCGTGTACCGATTCAGTGAGAAAAATAATAGTTCACCCCAACCCAATATTAGTGCATTAGGTAACCCACTCATCTGTAGTGACCTGAGCCTTGATAGATAAAGCAGCCTTTTCTTTTATGAACTTCTGTTTGGGATGGCAGATCAACCTGGAATATTTGAATACAATGAATCAAGTAGTTAAACAAGTCATGAATTTGAGATGGCTAGTCTGACAATGAACGCAGTACAACATCACCATCCGTAAATAGCTTAAAATCTTCCTTCAAAAAAGCAGCAAGGCTATGTACAAAATTTGAATGGATACAAGGAATGCATGTCAATGCCGGAGATAGCGAAAGAGAGGAAGAAAGACAAAAAAAATGGAGGGAAAGAGAAAAATGGTACAAAATGAGAAATAAAGTGAAAGACGAAGAGAAAAAATAAAAGCCGAAAAACAGGAAGACAGAGAAAGAAGAGACAATAAAATTACAGTGAAATCTGTTACGTTTTTGCAAAGCACTTTGTATAACCGGACGCCTTCGCCGGTCCATATTGTCCAGTGTTTGTGTCTGACTTCCATTAAACTATACACACAACATCGCTTTAGTTATCCATCAACTCTGGGTTGTCTGGAAAGCCGTGGAATAAGACATCAGAAGCACTACGATTAAGATTATATGTAAGACTCACATCAGGTAGACCCACTACACACTGGTACTGTAAACGCCCATCTTGAAGCCATACTAATATCTGTAATCTGACACGTGCTTCTGAGGCTTCTTCTTACTCTGGCGTTGTTTTTTTCGTTTTGTTGTTGCTGTTGTATAAACTCTTAGGTTGTCTTTCAAAATGCCTCGCTAGAAAAATAAAGGCGCGTCCTCTCGAACAAAACAAAACACGAAAGCACAGCCTTTTCAGTCTGACAGGTAGAATTGCACCAAAGGAGATAGCGAGAAGACACTTACTCCCCATTCAGTTCCGTGGGTGAGGCGAAAAAGGCAATTGGATGAGTCTATCCAGGTAGACATCAACACGACATACAGATTACCCCAGTTCTACCCTCCTCAGGGTCCTCTACTGAGATAAAAATCATCCTCGGGGGGTCCTCCGACGAGTTTTCGGAGAGAAACAGGGATGAGTGTTCCTGACAATTGCCTGCCTAAGAAAAAAAAGGCTGAGTCAGGCGGTGAGCGAGCTCATTTAGGGTCTCTTCTTACACACAGTGAAGCTGCAGGTACGTGTTTAACGGGTCCTCCAGGCCCACGGTGTCGGGGCTTTAGCTACCCCCCTGCCTTAGGGCTCTTCTTATTCTGAGCATTCCACATTCCCCTTTTAGAGTGGTAGTAATGGAAGAAGTTTCTCAGTCTCAGTCGCTCCACCTCCAAGCCATTCTGCAGCACCCTGGAAGGAGAACAGAGAGGAACCCTTGGTTTAGGAGTCTGCCAGCTGAAATGTTTCATTGATTTGATGAGACTTCGCTAGGGGAAAACAATGGGGCGGAAGCTCATCAGTAGGCTGGCTTTCACCTGGTCGCATCTTTACGATCAGCGCAATGAAGTGGAGAAGACATAGTGTCAAGACTAGACTATAAGACTATAAAGAACCTTTTTTTTTTTTTGTTTAGTTATTTAATTCGAGTCAAGTCTGATGATTTAATGGTGCAACGGCATTAGAGCTGTACTTGTGAGTATCATCAAATTATTAAATACTGTCACTAAATACTGCATATTAATACCCAAATGAACTGCGTAGCAGTAAGCTGTACATTTTTGTTTTGTGCCAATAATTTGAGACATAACCCAGCGAGATGGTAAAGGGCTTTAGGAAGGAGAGGGGGCCATGTACGCCATGGTGACAGTTGCCAGTTTACCTGTCCAGGAGTTCCCAGTCCTCGCCTCCCCAGCGATCCTTAAATTCCTCTGTGTTCATCCCTCCAATCTTATCAAAGTCCGACTTATAGATCCCAAACAGGCCAAATCCATTCACCTCCCAGTAGCCTACAGGGGGAGGAAAATTCAGTCTTAGTAGACACCAAACATGGCGTGCGTCTATCGTACGTGTTAATGTGTGAGGGTTCGTGCGCGCGCATTACCATCCGGCTCTAGCGGGGAGCTACCACAACCCAGCCTCATGACGATTGGAGCGAAGGCCAGACGTCCCTCCACACAGTGCTTCCTGATGCTCTCCAGGATGTTGAGGGGAAAATGGATGTGAAGGTCACACAGGAACACAATACTGTGGTTGTCCTGTGTAAACACACGGCCAAGCTGCACGCTGTAATCAAAACTAAAGTCCACACTGCACGGTGTAAGGTGCTAAGCCACCAGTGCACATGCAGGGCTTCAGCCAACTGCTCCTTAAGCAAAAACTCTGTCTTCTATTTCTTCCACTTTCTAAGCAAAAGCAGACCTCCAGAAACTCGTATTTCAATTGATTCTACTTAAGTGTGTGTGTCGGTAAGTGGTATAATATTCCGATGTATTTACATAACGAATTGTCATTAGTGACATTCATTTCATCATATCGTACAACTATTGGTTTAAAAAAATCATGGAGATTGTGAGGTCAGTTAGTTCACTGGGGTCGGAGGCATGTATAGGCATCCCTGGGTTTAGCTAATGAAGTAAAGCCAGTTATTAAGATCCTGTTCTCCTACATTCAAAATATTCTCAGGAGGAAGTGTGGTCAAGTGCCCCAGCGGATTGGAGAAAAAAGGACAAGAAATTTACAACACATGGATGCTTACCAAGGTTGACTGTAAGAATCACTTTGAAGCATATGCTGTGCCAAAGACCAATACGATTTATACAAGGTAGAAAGAGCTAGCAATAATTTTGAATAGTTTGTTGCTTGTGAAAGACTGATAATACAAACTAGCACAAGATGGGTTTTTGGAATTCACTCACCACAAGTAAGAGACAAACTTTTGAATGTCGGGTCTGAGTTAACACTAAACAAGGCAATCGGCATAGTCAGGTCTCACAAGCTAGCAAAAGGCTTGGATGAAAACCATTTTTAATGGCAGCTCAAGAGCCTCAAATGAGCAAGCAGTTCACGCAGTCAGACTGACATCAAAGCACAGCCAGGGCTTAAAGAGTGCATTTTAGAAGGGAGAAAGTCAGAACTACAAATCAGATTCACAGAGACACAAAATGTCCCAAAACATTCAGACACTGTGGATACAACATGCATGGAAAACAGAAGACAGTTACTCAGGTAAAGGCAAACAGTGTACAAAGTGTGGAAAATGGAATCATTTCTTAAGTGTACACAGCCTACCGTGAGAAAGGAGTGCACAGTGATGAACACTAAAATCAAAGAGGCAAATGCTGAACTGTTCATTGATCCAAAAGTGAGACATCAGAGAAAAAGCCTTTGCTGACATTGTGATAAGAACAGAAAGAGCAGAGCTACAATTTAAACTGCACTCTGGTGCACAAGTGAATGTTATCCCTCTGAGTGAGTATCGCAGCTTGACATCTGAATGTAAACTTCAGCCCAACACACGTGGTGAACAACTCACAGTAAAGGGCACATGCACTCTGAAATGAAAATACAAGCACAGTGACCTGATGTTAGATGTTTATAATGTTGACACTAAAGCATCAAGGTATGAAAGCATGTCTAGATATGGACCTCAGCAAGTTAGTTTTATCAGTATCCAGCACCACTGGATACTGGGAATGTCATGATTGCTGATGTACTTACAGGGATCAGACTATTCCTACAAGGATGCACTTTAGACCTTGACCCAAACGCAACCCCTGGGGTCTACCCACCAAAAAAATTCCCCTTGATCTCTGTGCCTGTTCGAAGGAAGAGCTGGAGAACATGGAACAATCCGGCTTTAAAGACCTTTTGTTCAAATTCGGCACATGTCCCTATCTTTTGCCTACCCTCCTAAATGTCTGTGCATGGCTCTGTTAAAGAGCCAACTGATTGAGTCAACGGCTTAATAGTAGTAGAGAAACCCTCCACAGGCAAGCTCAGATTATGTATCGACCCCAGAGATTTGAACAAGGCCTTATTTCCACAGAAAGGAGTCCGGCTCAACCTGCAGAAGAGCACAGTCAGCGCCAATAAGTTAACAACTTAGGACACCGCCTCAATGTTGATGGGATCAAGCCAGAACCACAAAAAAAACTCAGCAATGAAGAACATGAACTAAGGGAAGAGGTGACATGAATCTACACTGGATTGTTGGGCATTGAAAAGTTCATACAAAGAGCATGGGACCCCACTCAAACACCAAAGAAGTCATGATACTGTATCCCAGGTAGGCTGGAGTAGGTTGAAGCAACTAAACCACAGCCGATACTTCAAACTCTGCAAAACTCTCAGCACCACTTCAGCAACTGTGATCCACAAGCTGAAAGCAGTCTTTGCCAGCGATGGCATCGCAGAGACTTTAATATCTGACAATGGGCCATTTTATAAATTGAAAGAGTCGTGGGAATCATTCGCAAATGCCCAAGAGTTTACACACGTCACCCCACAAGTCCACCTTACACTCAAAGAAAAGTCCTTGCTGAAAAAAATAATTATTGGACAAAGCAAAAGCAGAGAGATCCGTACCTCAGTCTCAGTCTCCTTGTGTAACTCAACACTCCAGTTTGACAAATTCCTGTCACCAGCTGAGCCATTTGGTAACCCACAGTCTTCTCTCAATCCTCGGCAGCACTCACTAGCAGCTGCAGCCCGAGGTCGTCAGTTACAAGGAAGTGCATTTGAAATGTATCCAGACTCAGCTACACCAAATTAATTACCATCAACAGGTCAGCAAGACCACTACCACAACTGAAAGCATGAGACCTAGAATCCAGGCCAGAATCCAGGCCAGAAATCATCATCCAGCGAGCCGACACTGAGTCACGTCTGCATCGTAGAAGGAACAGTGTACTGTCGCAATCATTGTCGTGATGAATGGTTTCCCTGGAAAAGAATGTGACACACAAAATGCAGTTTACAAAATACCTACCTGCAACAACGGAATAACTCAATGACACAGAGAAAAACTCTGCTTCATATCACACATGGTCAGGAGTAGACGTCAAGCATAGAGCTGGTAAAAAGTTCTAGGCAGATTGCTGCCCTAATATCTGTAAGTTCTTATCAAAATGTTTAAGCAGAAATGCGCTGATATTGCCTCAGCTATAACATTGTTGTGTCCTGGTGATACATTATTCAGTACATACCTTATTAGCTTACAGAGCATATCATATTTTTTCTCAAACAAAGGGGGATACAATGTTCATTTGTGTTTACCTACAGATTTCTTATTGGTCACCCTAATTTCATCATATCACATTATGACTGGCTTAAAAAACACGCATCTGATGAGGTCAATTAGTTCACGGCGGTCAGAGACATGAATAGGAGTCCCTGGGATTAGCTAATATAGTAAAACCAGTTATTAACATCCAGTTGTCTTGCAATTCTATTATTCTTGCACCAAAGCGTGCAAATCAAGACAGGGAGTTGGGTGGGTGAAGAACATGTCTGCGTGTCTATGTGTGTATGAAGTGGTTCGCCACCAAACACCACCAGTCATTCAGCAGTGATTGACATCCTGGACTTCCCCATGCGACAGAACTGCCACTCAAATGACAGATAACTGTTTACCCAAATCCCTGTTGCATTGAGAGAGAGATTAAGAGGGTGAGAGAGAAGGCATGGGTGACAGTCATGACACTCCAATGATAGATTGCTGTCTGCCAAAATCCCTGTTGCACAGAAAGTGAGAATGAGAGAGAGTGGAGAGTAGAGAGACAGAAATAGGAAAAGAGGATGTTTGTCAGTTTGCACACCAAGTTCAAACGTGATTTTGACTTCTAACACCAACCTTTTACAGGTGAAAGGACCTACCATGATGAGCACAGGTGGAATAATGAGAGTTAACTGCTCAGCTCATGAAAAGAACGGCCGATGGTCAACACTACTTACCTGTGTAAAGGATACACATCATGTTTTAAAAGAAATAAACAGACAGTCAGACAGACGGATACACATACATACATAAACCTCAACCGAACTCTAACATCAATAACCTAACATTTATCCTTAAAATTAACCAAGCCTTAATGTCTAACCCTAACTGATAATGCTTAAACCTAATTCTAACCCTAATCCCAATTATATAATTTGCCCAAAACCTAACACCTCATTTTTGTTGTTTTTGCCTTTTTCAACATGGGGACATGAAAAGTGTACCTATAAGTCACATTTCTCTGATTCAATCACTGTTTGGGGACATTTTTATCTGCATTCTTTAGTTAGAAATAGCCCGTTGAACTGGGCTCTGTATGTAAAAGATGCGCACACACACACACACACACACACACACACACACACACACACTTACTTGGTAATCTAAATGGGGACACCAAATTTTATTTTATCCTATATTTACTTATCCTAAACCTTATCCTAAACTTAATCCAATCCCTAATCTCAATAACCTAAAATGTATGCCATTTCTAACCTAGTCCAAATGCCTCTAAAAACTGAACATAATTCTAACCCTAATTTGTAATACCTAACCCTAATTATAAATCTAACCCCAATTGTAACATTTGCCCTAGCCTAACATCTACATAAAAAAAATAGATCACTATGAGAAAGGAAAATAACCATAACATTCTAAAAACAGGGAGCTCAGAAAACTTCACTTTGTGATTTAATTGAATGTACAGTGTGTATCTCGCTAAACTTATTTTAAACATTGAAACGATTATGTTACTGAAATGGATACATCGATCAGCCATAACATTATGACCACTGACAGGTGAAGTGAATAACACTGATAATGTCATAATCATGGCACCTGTCAGTGGGTGGGAAATATTAGGCAGCAAGAGAACATTCTGTCTTCAAAGTTGATGTGTTAGAAGCAGGAAAAATGGGCAAGCGTAAGGATCTGAGCGACTTTGACATGGGCCAAATTGTGATGGCTAGATGATTGGGTCAGAGCATCTCCAAAGCTGCAACCCTTATGAGGTGTTCCCGGTCTGCAGTGGTCAGAACCTATCAAAAGTGGTCCAAGAATGGAAAAGTGGTGAACCGGCCACAGAGTCATGGGCGGCCAAGGCTCACTGATGCATGTGGGGAGCGAAGGCTGGCCCATCTGGTCCGGTCCAACAGACAAGCTAGACCAGTCAGGGTGCCCATGCTGACCCCTGTCAACTGCAGAAAGCACCTACAATGGGCACGTGAGCACCAGAACTCGACCACGGAGCAATGGAAGAAGGTGGCCTGGTCTGATGAATCACGTTTCCTTTTACATCAACGTGGATGGCCGGGTGCGTGTGTGTCGCTTACCTGGAGAACACATGGCACCAGGATGCACTATGGGAAGAAGGCAAGCCAGTGGAGGCAGTGTGATGCTTTGGGCAATGTTCTGCTGGGAAACCTTGGGTACTGCCATTCATGTGGATGTTACTTTGACACGTTCCATCTACCTAAGCATTGTTGCAGACCATGTGCACCCTATCATGGCAACGGTATTCCCTGATGGCATTGGCCTCTTTCAGCAGGATAATGCACACTGCCACAAAGCAAAAATGGTTCAGGAATGGTTTGAGGAACACAACAACAAGTTCAAGGTGTTGACTTGACCTCCAAATTCCCCAGATCTCAATCCAATCGAGCATCTGTGGGATGTGCTGGACAAATAGGTCAGATCCATAGAGGCCCCAACTCGCAACGCACAGGACTTAAAGGATCTGCTGCTAACGTCTTGGTGCCAGATACCACAGCACACCTTCAGAGGTCTAGTGGAGTCCATGCCTCAATGGGCTGTTTTGGCAGCAAAAGGGGGACCTACACAATATTAGGCAGGTGGTCATAATGTTATGGCTGATCAGTGTATATAGAGTGATAGTAAAATCTAAATCACCTCAATTACATTGGCTGCATTTATCCAGGCAGCCCAATGACAAATCTTTTTACATTAGAGACTTTCCTATTAGTGACTGGTGACCAATTGTTTAAATTCAGATCTGAAATTCAGTATTGGGATGCCTACGTAAACGTAGCCAATTCCATTCCGTACTTTACAGCGATTTTGCTAATGTATCAACTGTGATTGAACTGAAAACCTCTCTCTTCCTGTAGCCGTGTGTGTTAACTCTTACCTCGATAGTGTCCACACCAATCTGTAGTCCTGCCGAGCGCTCAAAGTTCCCTTCTCTCCTCAAGTACTCATACCTGACAAAACATACAAACACATCTGTTAACTTTAGGCTCGGGTCCAGCAACATATCTATTGAATGTGTGTCAGTGGTTACTGCTCAATATGTCTGTATTTTAGTTCCTAAATTTCAAGACACAGAAATGGAGACACTCACGCATTCACGCACATGCGCACACACACACGCACACAGTTCTAATCCTTAAAAACGCAAGCCAAACGGGTCCCCAAGAACTGCATATTTATGTGCCAAAACACTTACTTTCATGGACTTTAATGGCTAACTTTATTAGTCTAATTATAAAATAGGCTCATATAAACAATACATAACACATACAGACCAAAATGTGAGGTTTGAAAAAATAGTATTAACTGAAAGTAAAATTAAAAAATTTCACCAAAAAATATCTCATCACCAATTTATACATACAAAATTGGAAATGTTGTTGTCATGTGGACGATTCTGAAAATTCACAACTTCTCTGCAATCTGCCCACATGCAATGAGCTCATAGAAGTGTAAATATTAAGACCACCAACCTACAGTATATCTGTACTGCAGGCTGTCAAAGTGTGACAAAAAGGTGCTAGAATTTCATGAGCTTGTCCCAAAAACAGCAATATCAACGGCATGTGCACCTGCTTCGCTAACACACAAACACACACACCTAGGCACAGTGCTGTCTCTGAGAGCCTGCTCCACATCCATGTCGGTGCTCTCAAA
>JACXGI010000638.1:84134-123860 GCA_016801175.1 Esox masquinongy
GCCCACCCCCACACGCACGCACGCACGCACGCATGCACACACGCACACACGCGCACACACACACACAGACACAGACAAAGAGAGACAGAGGGAGAAAGGTAAGTGCATTAACTTTCCATGCCAAAAACATTTTTTGAATTGCATTAAGAAAAGGATACATTTTAATTTAAACCAGGCATGGGCAACTGGCGGCCCGCGGGTCGCATGCGTCCCCCACCCCCTCTTTTTGTGGCCCTCAGATGAATTTAGTATTGGAACCAAAATCTATGCTGGAAACAAAACTTTGAAATAGACCTGAAATCATTTTTTGCAAGTTTACATATATAACAGTAATTTCAGGGTCTTAGAAAGCTGTTGTGATGTCTTTCTAAGTGTAGCTGAGAGTGTGCTGATGTTTGAGCCATAAAACACTTGATGAAACCTATTACAGAAGTCTCTGTACAAGCCAAAATATCAAAGTAGTGAAAACAGCCAAAAAACATGGTGTTAAAAGGGTTCATGCGTTTAATTACACGGCAGCAAACGTGCTGAAACCCAGGAGAGATGAGCAGAGCGGGAAAACGGCACTTTGTTCAATATTTTAAAATTGCCCAGATATACGTGAACTAGCATCAGACCTAGTTTACTTTTAATGTATTTGTTAATAAGTTAATCTGCGGCCCCCTGATGACTGCGGTCCCCTGATGTTATTCCAAGTTAATCTGCGGCCCCCTGATGACAGTACATACATTCTGTGGCCCCCACCACCATCCAGGTTGCCCAACCCTGATTTAAACACTACAGCAGCTAGATCAAATCAGCAATCTCCATTTCTGGAGATTGTCTGGGATACATTTTTCACATCACCCTAGCGTTAGAATTAGGGTTAACCCTAACTTGGCACATCCAGATGATTCAAGTACACTGTAAAAGTAACTACTGAAGTAATAAAACAAATCATCCTAAGATACTGTGGAATCCTGAATTGTTAACTGACTGTTGCCTTTGCCAGGGACTGGCAGGAAAACGGGAAAAGGTAAAACAAATAAATAAGTGGGTCCAGCTTTATATATTGCAAATTAAAATATCTTAATTTTCAGTGTCGTTTTCTCACAGAAAAGCCTCTATATATTATCATAGTATGGTGTTTTACATCCCGTCTAGTGTACTTTTTCTGGAGTAAGAAAAATATATTTTATTATTATTATTTTTTTTATTTATGCATTTGATCTACCCGTTTTGACAGGCATCAATCGTCCAGCAGTAACTAGAGCTTTAATAGAAAACTTTGCTGAGCAAAGTATTTGCCTCCAGCATTGAAAGTTGTAAATGTGGGAATGGAACATCTCATCACTGAAAGTCATTTTGCCTGACAGTTTTGAGTCTTTCTATTTAAATAGTGTGTTTGATTTATTCCAGAACTGGAGCATATTACAGGTCTACAGCAAAATTGGATTGGAGTCCTAAAGAAATGGTTTGAGAAACGGTTCAGAGGAGGCTGGCGACATCTTATTTAGGGAGGATGGGCTCAAAGTAATTGCGGGTTTGAAATGGACGGAGCAATACCCAACACATTAAACACATTCTTTCCAGGTGTTTCATACCATCCTATTCACTCACTTCCAGCCAATATCAGTAGCAGTCCTCCCCTCACCAGTCTCCTACTGACTATACATCAGCCACCTAACAAGAGGTTTGCCCTCCAGTTCCACTGCTTACCTGGAACCACAAAATGCACCATAACATCCTTCCTCCACTGCAGCATCACGGGCTGGCACAGCAGGGGTTTGGCGTAAGCCGTGCCCCACGGTGTGACCCCAGGATGGGAAGGGGCGCGGGTCGATGCAAGGGGTGCGGGGGTGGCTTGGGTTCGACCAGGTGAGGGGGAACCTGCAGGGGCTGAGGCGGGGGCGAACTCTGTGTTCTCCAGGCTGTCCTCGCCCAGCCGGCCGCGGTGGAGAAGGAGATAGATGTACTCAGAGAGACGCACTACGTTCCGGCCACGCTCCATCAGTTCCAGCTCAACTAGATAGCGGTTTCCCCGGGCCGAATCTCGTCGCTTCTCCACGTTGATGATTCGCAGGAGGGTGTAGATCCTGCCAGGGGTTCATTTCAAATACTTCAGCAATTATTTCACCAACAAAGTTTTCCCTGCAATCTAATCTCATTTGGAACTTCAAGGAGGCTACATTATCAGCCCCTCCTACCAACATGGCTACTTCATCCATTTTCCTCCACCCTGTAACTACATCCCTGTTTGGGGCTGTAAATTGTCATGTGTTTTCTGTCAACTAACCTGGTAAAATAACTGGAAATAAAAATATAATAAAGCAAATACAAAAGAAGTTTTGACTTGTCCCAAATGTATATAGGTAATTAACAATGGATTTTGTTAATTGCCCTGCATTATCACGTCTGGTGTGGATAAATACAATTAATAGCCAGTTGATTTAATCCAGGTGGAAACCTAACCGCTGTTGCAGATATCAAATGTTTTCCAAATGGGGAACAGCTAAAAAAGTTGCGGGACCAATTTTTCAGGTTTAACAATTTTTGTGGGGACTTCTGGGCACATGTACACATAGGCCTGGATCATGCGCACAAAAACTCACCCTCCATTGCGCTCGTTGAGCTTCTCCATATATTGTGCCAGCACGTCCACCACTTCACTCTCGGCCAGCTGCAGGTTTCCGGACACATTGCAGCGGAGGTCATTCCAGTCAGAGCGGAGCAGCTCAAAGTCCATGGGGTTAATCGAAAATGTCCTCTGCCAGTTGATGCTCTCCTATTCATTCATTTTTCATTTTAGGATGTTTATTTAACATGTTTAAGACAGACAGTTCACATGCAATAACCCTATATCAATTGGTATAACAGATTCTCGGGAAGGCAAAATACATTGATATGATAATGATATCGTTTTCTGCATAAAATACACTCCAAATGAAAACCAACTCCACAAAAATACATTACATGCAGATTTTTTACTTCTGAAGAAATAATATTACATGTATTAAGATATTAACAAATGTTCCAGAAAAATATATGGCAAGTGGTGCATTTCCACTTGATATCAGCGACCATTACGCTATTGTAAGCATTTGAGATATCAGAATTCCAAAGGCTAAACCACGTTTTATCACTAAAAATCATTTTTAGTGAGCATGCTTTTTTACAAGACAACTCCCCATGATCCAATGATCCTGACTGCATTTAAGCCATTCCAGAGCTGAACTAGCACTAAAGTATTTTACTTGTTTTTTCCTCTATAGCAGAAAAGCATGCCCCTTATATGAGTATAAGAGTCAAGAACAGATACAATCCCTGGATTAATGCTGAAATATCTGATGCTATTCATAAAATAAATGTGACATGGGCAAATGCTAGAAAAATAACTTCGAGCTTGGACTGGCAGTCTTCTAAGACAATGAGAAACTTGTGTATAAAACTTGTTAGAAAAGCAAAAGCAGACTACTATGTAAATACGCTATCTACCTGTAATGGATGTCCTTCCAAATTCTGGAAAACAGTAAAAACCCTGAAGAACAGTTCTGCAACCAGACTGCCACAACATGTTTTTATTTAAGGCAGTCATACAAAAACGTCCTGACTAACAGAGAAAATTAGTTGTAAGTAATCAAACACACTCAAGACTGGACAGTGCTGGAGATATCACAAGCCTATTCAAAAATTGGTAAAACTGCTTTTGAATATTTTGCCTCACACTAACGGAATGCCATTCAGAGTGATCTTAGGTTAAATGCTTTAGAGCATAGTAGACATTTTACATTTCTTTTTTAATTTACAATTATATTTTATTGTTAATTGTGAATGCTTTTCAAAATGTATGTATACCAAGAGACCTTGGTATCAGTTAATTTCACTGTATAAATTAAAGCAAATAAAATGAGATGAAGAGCTTGAATTAGCAACAATTTCTATGTTTATATATTACAATATGTGCAATGCTGTGAAAATTTGTCTGTTAGAGTTTTTAAACATTTTTAATGCATTATTGTTCTTTTTTTCTTAGAATGTTTAAACAAAATCAAATATTAAATAAAAGTAACTTGAGAACATGAAACACAAGTCGTGCAATAATTGATATCTCGTTGGGTCCAGTGACTGCAGCCAAACACTTCCTGTAATTGTTGATCAATCTCTCACATCACTGTGGAATAATTCTTGCCTAACCTTTATTCCAAGCCAAAATACTTTAACTCAGTGATCTGCTTAAGCATCAAATGATTTTTTCACATCTTGTTACAACATATCATTTAGGTCCAGGGCTGGCCATTGACCACACCATTCTGATGTGGACTTGCTTTTGTGTTTTGGATCATTGCCTTGCTGGAGGCATTGGGTGTTGCATAACTTAAATATTAGTTTTTTATTATTTGTGAGAAATGCAAACATTTAGGAAAACTAGAATGGGACAAAAATGTTGACATAGCTCTATATTTACTTGCCATGGTAAAAAAAAGAAACCAGGCAAGCCTAGTTCAGCCAGACCGCAATAAAAAGTGTTACCCTTTCCAGATTCGAACCCGGATTGCCCACATGAAAGGCTGTGTCATTAACCACTACACCACAAAGTTGTACATTTGTCAGGTGTCAGTATAGCCTCTTGTGTCTATCCTGAACAAATCCTCTTTTCCCACTGGCAGTTTTAACAGTTAATTTGCCATTCGTGAATGACATTGATACAGTTAAACTGACTAACGTTTCTTACTAAGTTTACCTCCACCACAAATAGCGTCTAAGTATGGTGTTTGCCACTGGCCGCTTTAACCGCGTATCAGCCAGTAATAAGCTTTACCGGTATCTACTAACTTACTGGAATAGGCATAAGAATTAAGCAATTGCTAGCAAGTCTGCCAAAGCTATTTCATTTCATGGCATAAGAACGTATTTTCTTCTTTTATGGCAAAACAACATACTTTTTACTTTCATTCGTGAATGACATTTACACAATAACTATCAATAAAGGCGACAATAACTAACTTTTTCATCAAGTGAAAGGACGAGAGAATCGTGGAATCTACCAGAAATAATTAATAAATGTCGTTGCTCCCAAAAGATTTGAAGTTAGGTCTTCCACATGAGAGGCACTGTCTTTAACCACTACGCCACGGCATTACACGTTTCAGCTGTCGTTAGACTCCATTGAGTAATTGTGTTAAACTGAGTAATGTTTCTTATTAAGTTTACCTCCACCATAGCGTCTATGAACTGTATTGCTTTTGCAACTGGCCATTTTAACAGCTTATTAGCCAGTAATAGGCTTACTAGTATCTACTAACTTCCTAGGAATAATCATAAGAATTGAGCAATTGCTAGCGAGACTGAAGATGAACTTTTCCATGCCAGAAACAGTCGCAATATAACCGTATACAGTTTCAGTTAAGGCTTACTATAACGTAAATACTGTATGTTGTAACAAGCAAATGTGTTTGTCTATCAACCCAAAACGCATGCACGGATTCGTACTTCGAAAATCCACCAAAAACAGTCGCAATATAAACGTAAACTGTTTTATTTCAGGCTTACTATAATGCAGATAGTGACGGTTTTAGCCAGCGAAGTTTTCGTCTATACGGAATAATTCATAACTCATACTTCGCTTTGCCTGCGAGGAGATAGGAACTCAGGACCTATAATTCACAAGTCCGCTTCTCTAACCACTACGCTATTTAACAAGGGTCAGTCAGTCAGTCAGTTAGTTACTCACTCACTCACTCACTCACTCACTAAGAGACATTCGCTCTTCTTGGCCAGCTCCGCTTACGCGGTCCGGCAAAAAGATCTGACACATTAGTAAAAGGTCAATACCAGCAGATAATATTGATAAACTGAAAGCGGCCCGGCTTAAGTCAATACAACCAGAAGCAGATAAATCACAACTAACCTCAGCCCAGCCAGGACGTGCCTCTTCAGCTTCATAACTATAGTCGGAAACACCACCCTCCTCTGGTTCTGGTTCTGGGTCTACATTAGAACGGTTCACATCTGGGTTGGGCTCTGAGGGTTCTTGGTCTGGATCAGGGGGTTGTTGCTGGGACTCTGTGATCTCTGAGGTTTTGAGGTATGACGTAACCCTGGTTTCTAAACTGGATTCCAGCCTCTTCTCCATAGGAAGGGCGTTCTCTGAGGAGTTGGGGGGAATAGTTGGGGGAAGGGGGTGGAGATGATGTGGAAATGGGGTGCCTCCTCTGCCAGGTGAGGCAGCGTGGGATTCTCTCTCTGGAGGTGCCTGGAGCTCCCCCCGTCCTCCTCCTCCCCTTCCCCCTGCTCTCCTCTTCTCTCTGTCCAGGAGCCTTTCTACTGTCGCCCTGTTGGCAGCGCGTTGAACTGCGCCCTCTCTGCTAATGCTAGCATTGGAGTGAGTGTCGATTAGGGGAGCTTTGCCATCTCTCAGAGTCAGTCTGGGCCAGAGTTGTGGGGCACTGACTAGCCGTCTGCCCCTGGCTCCCCCCAACTCTGCCCCCCTGAGTTGAGTGCGCTGGAGGTTGACCAGCTTGGTGGTCTTTCCGCTTTGGTACAGAAACACCCCTGGGAAGACCTCTCTGGGATGACGGGATGATGGACCCCTTGCCCTCTCAGCCCTCCTCTGCTCCTTCTCCCGGTCCCTATCTTTTCCAGACCGCGGCCTGGTGATGTAGATTTTGTTCTCGTCCTTTTTTCCCTTGTCATGATCACCGCGGTAATGGTCATCTTTGTCCTGGAGATGACCATTGGCTATGTTGTTGTTGAAGTGGGCGGAGTTACTGAGGAGTTGCTTGGCACGGCTGGCGAGGGCCGAGAGAGAGGTCTTCTGTGGGAAGAGAAGGGATGACTTGCTAAGTTTGGGAGGGGTCTCCCCCACAGCACCTCCTCGACCTCCGACTTTTCTGCCTGCACCCCCTGGCCCTAGCTCGGAGGGGCCTGTCCGGATCCAGGTGAGGAAGCGACCGTGGACCATGTTGTCCAACCGCGGGTGCAGCTCGGCTGACTCCACGCTCAACACCTCTTGCCTCTCCAGAAGTCCTCTCCTAAAGGTCTGTCCTTTCACTCTCATCGGCTTATCCTTGTCCCACTCTCTGTCTCGGTCTGCCTGTCCATCGCGCTGGAGGAAGTGTCTCTTCTCCCTGTGGATCACCATGCTGACCTCCCCGTCCCCCTCTCTTTCCCTGAGAGTGGGGCCTGAGTGGTGGGAGGAGGGCCTGGTGGTGTGACTCGATAGGCTGGGGTGGGACGTTCTCTTTGCTGGTGAGCTGGGCCTAGCGGTCCTCTTTGGTGACTGGGTGCCTACAATCTCTGCCTCATCTTCTGGGTCCACGCCTTCCTCATCTTCCGGGAAATCTGTGGTATTAGAGGGTGTCAATCTTTAAAGGAAGCTGTGTGTATGTATTTGTTTTGTATAAACATGGTGTGTACAGAGAAATTCCCAGATGGACAGTAAAACAAGGGAAGTGTGACATTTTGCAAGGCCCCACAAGGAAAAGGGCTATTTCTAGCTTAGGATTTAAGTTTAGAGTAAAAGTAGAAATTATGGATAAGGTTATAATTTAGCGTATCTATTTTTAGGGGAATGTTAAGTTAGGTAAAAACAGTTAGAATTTTGAATCTTTTACTATGTGCCCGTGTGTGTTTTCTCACCGTCTGGGTTAGGGAAGAAGAAGGGTCTATCATCATCTTCCTCATCCATCTTCATGTATTTGTAGAAACCAAATCTGTCAGAAAGAGACAAAGACAGGCAGACAGACAGCCACAGAGAGACAGGAAAAGTAAGAAAGAGAAACAAAGAGAAAGGGTGACAGAGAAACAAAAAGAGAGACACAAAAAGAAAAATATTGAGAGAGAGTAAAAAACAAAAAGAGTTAGCATCAATTATTCATACAGAAGTTATAAGTACAACATGGGTTGACCTTACATCATTCTCCACTTCCCTGTTTGATATCATTTTTTTGTATTTATCTAACAATGTAATTAAGAGTGGTTACATGTCCACCCAAATTATTTTTCCAAACACCAACTGAAGGAGCTGTAGGCATAGGGTATTGGTTTAAGAGGCATTTTGGATTTTCTCTTACTGCCTTAGGTCTGGATCAGCTGTCATCCGAGTGAGTGTTCAATTTCCATCTGTGAACTACAATGTATTCATTATGTGGGGAAAAAGCCAGCAGGACTTACTTCTCCAGGTACATAGGGGACTCCCTGTAGAAACACTTGTTCTCTCTCTCCATGTGTGTCAGACGCGTGAAGTCATTGGGATAGACAAAGGACAGGTACACCTGAGGTAATGACAAAAAGGGAAGAACCAGCAAAAAATACAACAGTACAGAACTAATTAGATACAGTGCAATTAAGTTGTACTCATATTCAAAATAATAAGTAATGGGTCCAGTTCATTAAGGCAAATAAAAAACATTATGACCCTGGTATTAGTTAATCTAAAAACAGGATCTAATGGTACTTTTTGAGATAATTACGCAAACTTGCCTATAGAGGACAGCAACATCCAGCCCTACAGGAATGTTAACAGCTTTGTGTTAAACATAGCAGAATGTACATAATACCTAAGAGCCTTCAAATATCAACCCAGTTGCTGAATTCTATTCTTGAAACCATCTCCTCAAAGGAAGAACATATTGTCCCCTCACAGACTTACATACAAGATTTACTTACACAGACTTACATACAAAACAAACTTATGTGAAATATTATGTCCAGAGATTCTTTCAGCTTGTGCACTACGCATCAGTCCAAAGTGTACAGAAGGTGGGCAGTAAGAAATTCATATCTATTATGAGGTCTACCTGACCTAAAGCCATATACGTGATAAAATCACAGCTCGGCCAAATCGTACTATTTATTGTGACATACTTCATTCCCTCCTTCAGGAAACCAGGGTTATAGACACACCCTAAAGTTTCCTCACACAGACTTACTTCACTACGACACAGCCATCGGCAACAGCCAACCGTTTAAAAGGTGTTCAGAAGGACACTACGTTCCAAGTGAGTGGGCACCCTGCCATGCAACCATCTCTCTTTGCTGGCTTATGTTGCAAGACAGAATCTGTATCCCAGTAAGGCAGTTGCATTTTAAGCAGTGCCGTGTACTCAGCTGGCTTAGCAAAGCAGACAATGCTGGTCACATAATAGGTTTGGTTTATACATGTGCTTAAGCATCACAAAGCTCAGAGTCCAGAGCAGGTAACTCCTGTTGATCCCCACACACAAATGGGAGAGATGAAAAGGGTCAAAGGCTAGACATGACCAAAGCTGTAAAAGCAGCATTGGGACACATTACAGTGAGGATGGACAACACATACAGTGGATATAAAAAGTCTACACACCCATTAAAATGCCAGGTTCTTGTGATGTAAAAGAATGAGACAAAGATAAATCATGTCTTCAGGTCTGGCCTCTGGCTGGGCC
Source organism: Esox masquinongy (assembly GCA_016801175.1). NCBI lineage: Eukaryota > Metazoa > Chordata > Actinopteri > Esociformes > Esocidae > Esox > Esox masquinongy. The sequence goes on from JACXGI010000638.1 coordinate 93,536, forward strand.
ATTCCAAAACGTTAATCTTCTTCTGGTGAAGCCATGCTTTTGTGGTTTTGGATGTGTGCTTTTGGTCGTTGTCGTGCTGAAAGGTGAACTTCCTCTTCATCTTCAGCTTTCTAACGGACGCCTGAAGGTTTTGTGTCAAAATTGCCTGGTATTTGGAACTGTTCATAATTCCCTCCACCCTGACTAAGGCCCCGGTTCCAGCTGAAGAAAAACAGCCCCAAAGCATGATGCTGCCACCACCATGCTTCACTGTGGGTATGGTGTTCTTTGGGTGATGTGCAGTGTTGTTTTTGCGCCAAACATACCTTTTGGAATTATGTCCAAAAAGTCCAACCTTGGGTTCATCAGACCATAACACATTTTCCCACATGCTTTTGGGGGCTTGATGTTTGTTTTTGAAAACTTCAGCCAGGCTTGGATGTTTTTCTTTGTAAGAAAAGGCTTCCGTCTTGCCACCCTACTCCATAGCCCATTCATATGAAGAATACGGGAGATTGTTGTCACATGTAGCACACAGCCAGTACTTGCTAGAAATTCCTGCAGTTCCTTTAATGTTGCTGTAGGCCTCTTGGAAGCCTCCCTGACCAGTTTTCTTCTCGTCTTTTTATCAATTTCGGAGGGACGTCCAGTTCTTGGTAATGTCTCTGTTGTGCCATATTTTCTCCACTTGATGATGACTGTCTTCACTGTGTTCCATGGTATATCTAATGCTTTGGAAATTCTTTTGTACCCTTCTCCTGACTGATATCTTTCAACAATGAGATCCCTCTGATGCTTTGGAAGCTCTCTGCGGACCATGACTTTTGCTCTGAGATGCGACTAAGAAAATGTCAGGAAAATCCTACTAGAACAGCTGAACATTATTTGTGATTACTCAGAGTCACTTTAAATGATGGCAGGTGTGTAATGACTTCTATTTAACATGAGTTTGAATGTGATTGGTTAATTCTGAACACAGCCACATCCCCAGTTATAAGAGGGTGTGCACACTTATGCAACCAGGTTATTGTAAGGTTTTTTTTCAAAAAATTTTCATTTTTCCCCCTCGAAGATTTCAGTTTGTTTTTCAATTGAATTGTTCACATTATAGGTCACATTAAAAGTGGAAGAAGTTCTGACAAGATTTATCTTTGTCTCATTCTTTTACATCACAAAAACCTGGCATTTTCACAGGGGTGTGTAGACTTTTTATATCCACTGTCTATATTACATGTTTTCCTGAGGCGGGAGTGATGTAATTCATAATAACTCATATTCTAACGTAAAAAGAAATTATTTCCCTTAAATGTTTTAACGAAAATAAATAACACCTTTAAGCCAATGCACAAGTCTGATGACAAATTTTTAATCCATCCGGCTCAGGGATTGGATCCAGTAACCTTTCTGGTTTACTGGTCAGATGCTCTCCACTACTCTGCCCTGCCACCCCACTATCTCCCGTAAAAACAACACTGATATTGGCAATTGCTGTACATTTATTATAACAGTTGAATGACTTTTGCAGTTTCACGCAGGCCTCACCTTCGCTCTAACCACGCAGAGTACTCTGTTTAATAGAACATTTTTTACCCAATATCAGCAAATACTTCATGGGGAAGTGAATTTCCTCTATGACCAAGCCCCCCACGCCTCTCAGGTTGTCACCCACACATTGACAATTTTAGCTGTTTAACTGTGATTGTATACTGTATCTTCTAGTCTGACTTCTAGTCTTTTCTGACTTCTAGTCTGTTCCGTGGACTGGTCAATGTTTGATTTTGAATGGAAAGGTCAAAGGATATGGGTTAAATAGATTGGGTTTGCTGTCTTGCTGGTGCTCTGTATGGTGTCTGCTGGCTGAGGTAAGGAAATCAGACCCTCTCTCCCTAACCATCATACATTTTGAGGCATGGCAATTTAGTCATGCATCCTGAGTCTGTCCCCCTCTCTGACTATGACTAGAATAATGCGTTGTTAGTGTTAGTACCACCTCGTTATTTAAGCAGTATGCCTTGTATAATGTAAAGAATTAATTTACAATGTGAAGTAAATTAATTTGCTAAATTATCATCTCTCAGTCATTCTTGACATTATTCATATTGCTTGCTTGCATCACTCTTTTAAATTATGGAGTTAGATACCATTTAAAAGACCTTGTGAATACATTTGATTGTACATATATAATTGTACAGGTCACATCTGAGTATCACACTTGCTTGAATTTATTGCTTAACCACAGGTGCGCTTGTGCAAGCAAATACCTGCAGTCTGTATTTTTACAAGTTGAAATATAGGACAGGTGACATCAATTAAAATGACATTGAGACAATTACTCAATTCTTCTTTTTTAGTTAAGAACGCCTAGATCACAGTAGTCAATACCCTTTTTATAAGTACTATATTTACAAATGTATACAAAAAACAATGTGTATAAAGGCAGCAAACAGGTCAACATGACAGGATACATTACATTATATGTTTTAATTATCTGAGTATCAATACATGTATCTATAATAATACAGTGCCTTTGGAAAGTATTCAGACCCCATCACTTTTTCCAATTTCTTTTGTATTATAGACTTAATTTATAACTGATAATTACGTATACTTTTTTGCCACCAATCTACACACAATGCCCCATAATAATAAAGCAAAAACAGATTTTATTTGAAATTTGTGCCAGTTTATTGAAAATAAAAACTAAAACATCTCATGTACCATCGCACTTATATGAGCTTGTTGATCATCCCATTCCAATATGGAGTTTGCTCCCCCCTTTGCAGCTATAACAGTTGCCACTCTTCTGGGAAGGCTTTCCACAAGATTTTGGAGTGTTTCTGTGGGAATTTGTGCACATTCAGCCAAAAGATCAGTTGAGTTCAGGCTCTCATGGTCAACGTGAAGGCCTGGCTCGCAATCGCCATTCCAATTCATCCCAAAGGAGTTCAATGGGGTTGCAGTCAGGGCTCTGTGCAGGCCACTCGAGCTCTGTGCAGGCCACTCGAGTTCCACACCAACCTTGTCGAATCACGTCTTTATGGACCCACTTTGTGCACGGAGCACAGTCATACTGGAACAGGAGAGAGCTTTCCCCAAACTTTTGCCACAAAGTTAGACACATCCAATTGTCTAAAATGTCTTTGAATGCTGTAGCATTAAATGACCCTTCACTGGAACTAAGGGGCCTAGCCCAAACCCTGAAACAGCCCCAGACTATTATCCTCCACCAAAACTGTACAGTATGAATTCAGGTAGGTAGCGTTCTTCTGACATCCGCCACACCTAGATGCGTTCATCAGACTGCCAGATAGTGAAGCATGATTGATCACTGCAGAGAACGTTTCCACTGCTCCAGAGTCCAGTGGCGGCATGCTTTACACCACTCGACCTGACGTTTGGCATTGCGCATGTTGATGAGAGGCTTGCGCACAGCTGCTCGGCCATGGAAACCCATTTTGTGAAGCTCCAGACGCACAGTTCTTGTTCTGTTGCTTGCAGAGGCAGTTTGGAACTCTGTGGTGAGGAATACAACAGATGATAGACGATTTTCACGCACTACATGCTTCAGCACTCGGCAGCCTCGCTCTGTGAGTTTGCGTGGTCTACCACTTCATGGCTGGGCTGTTGTTGCTCCTAGACGCTTGCACTTAACAATCAAAGCACTTACAGTTGGCCGAGGCAGATTTAGTTGGGCAGGAATTTCACTGAGCTCTTCAGTACGACCCATTGTACTGTCAAAGTTTGTCTATGGAGATTTCATGGCTACATGCTGGATTTTGTGTCGTCCGTCTAGCAACTTGACCATAAATGCCTGATTGTTGGAGCGCTGCAGAGATGGTTGTCCTTCTGGCAGGTTCTCCCATTTCTGCAGAGAAACTGAAGCTCTGTTAGAGTGGCCATTGGGTTCTTGTCTATTAAATTGGCCAGATGCTCTAGAAAGAGTCTTGGTGGTTCCAAACTTTTTCCATTTCACAGTGAAGAAGCCTACCTACTACATAACCTTCCCCAGATCTATGCCTCGACACAATTCTATTTTGGAGGTCTACGGATATGCTCTTGTACTTCACGGCTTGAGTTTTGATCTGACATGCATTATGAAGAGTGGGACATTATCTGGACAGGTGCATGCCATTCTAAATCATGTGCAATCAATCAAATATTCCAGAGTTGTATTCAATTAAGTTCTAAAGTCAAGGAGCATTATAGGAAACAGGATGCATCTGACCTTTGGATTCCTATGGCAAAGGGTCTGAAAATGTATGTACAGTACATGAGATATTTCAGTTTTTCATTTTCACTAAATTGGCACACATTTACATTTCACATTTTAGTCATTTAGCAGATGCTGTTATCCAGAGTGACTTACAATAAGTGCATTCCTCTTAGGGTGTCTTGGAAAACTAACACCTGACAATCAATTTAAGTAAATTTACTTTAATTGAAGCAGTTAGTTAGCAAAGTTAGTGCCAGAGAAATCAAAGTTAAGTGCATTTTCTTCCTTCCTTCCTTCTTTAATTTTGGGGTGGTGGGTGTGAGGGGATATACCCCCCAAGTTAATTAAGATACTCATCAAAGAGGTAGGTTTTCAGCCGCTTTCCTAGCTTCAAGGAGAAGTTTGTTCCATCACTGAGGTGCCAAGACAGAGAAGAGTTTTGCCTTGGCTGAGCGGAAGCTGCCCACCCGTGAGGGTTGGGTGGCTAAAAGACATGAAATGGCAGATTCATAGCTGCACCATAGGCAAGCACCATGGTCTTTTAGCAGATGTGAGCTTCTACTGGAAGCCAAAGGAGGTTGCAGAGGAGAGGGGGGACATGGGTGAATTTGGAAAGGTTGAACACAAGACAGGCTGCAGCGTTCTGGATAAGTTGCAGGGGCTTGATGGCACAAGTGGGGAGCCCAGCCCACAGTGCGTTAAAATAGTCCAGACGGGAGATGAAAAGTGACTGGATCAGAACCTGAGCCACTTCCTGCGTAATGTAGGTTCGTATTTTGCGGATGTTGTATAGCATGAATTTACAGGACTGAGTCACTGCTTTGATGTTTGCAGAGAATGACAGGTTCTTGTCGAGTGTCACGCCAAGGATCTTTGCGCTCTGTGAGGGGACCACCGTGGCGTTGTCAACCGTGACAGATCTTGGAGTGGGCAGGCCTTCTCCAGGAGGAAGAGCAGCTCCATCTTATCAAGGTTAAGCTTGAGGTGGTGGGCTGACATCCAAGCTGAGATGTCTGCCAGACATGCAGATATGCGTGTTGCAATCTGGGAATCAGAAGGGGGAAATGAGAAGAATAGTTGAGTGTCATCGGCGTAGCAATGACAGGACAGGCCATGTGCGGATATGTCAGTGCCAAGTAATGTTGTGTAGAGGGAAAAGAGGAGTGGGCCAAGGACTGATCCCTGGGATACACCACTAGTGAGAACACGTGGCGCAGACACAGACCCGCTCCATGCAACCTGGTAGAAGAGGCCTGCCAGGTAGGACACAAACCACGTACCTGGCAGGCCACTCCTACCAGTGTGGCCAGAACCTGTGATCCCCTGCTCTAAGAGTGTGGAGAGGAGGATCTGGTGGTTCCCAATGTGTCAAAGGCAGCGGAAAGATCAAGGAGGATAAGAACAGAGGAAAGAGAGTTTGCTATGGCAGTGCGGGCAGCCGCTATGACACAGAGAATAGCTGTCTCAGTCGAGTGACCTGTCATGAAACCTGATTGGTTAGGGTCCAGAAGATTGTTCTGGGACAGTTAAGAAGAGAGTTGGTTAAAAACAGCACGCTCAAGTGTTTTAGAAAGAAAAGGAAGTTGGTAGTTTTGGACATCAGAGGGATTAAGAGTTGGTTTCTTGAGGATTGGGGTGAGACGAGCTGACTTGAAGTCAGAGGGAACACAGTCAGTGGATAGGGAGGAATTGATGAGGAAAGTAAGGTAAGGTAAAAGGTCTACAGAGATGGCCTGGAGCAAGGAAGAACAGATAGGGTCAAGAGGACAGGCTGTCGGACGCACAGATCACTAGATGCAGGACTTTGTCTAAAGAGAAGGGAGAGAAGGAATAGAATAAGTCAAGGAATAAGGTAGTTCACTGACAGCGGGGCAAAAACCATGAACAGGTTGAGTGAAAGATGGCGAATCTTATCAACCTTCATTTCGAAATGGTTGGCAAGGTCGTCTACTGATAGAGAAAAAGGAAGTGGAGGAGGCGGAGGATTTAGGAGAGAGAAAAAAGTGGCAAAGTGTTTCCTGGGGTGAGAGGCAGATGCTTGCAATTTAGAGTGATAGAAATTGGGTCTAACAGCAGAAACAGAGGAAGAGAAGGTAGAGAGAAGCGAATGAAAGGATGACAGGTCCTCTGGAAGTTTTGTTTTCGTCCACTTTCGCTCGGCAGCCCGCAGCCCTGTTCTGTTAGCTCTCAGTGAGTCAGTCAGCCATGGAGCAGGAGGGGAAAGCCGGGGCTGGCTGAGAGGACAAGGGACAGAGGTAATTGAAAGAGGTGGAAAGAGACGAGAGTAGGGTTGAGGAGGCAGACTCAGGAGACAGGAGGGAAAAGGAGTCGGTAGAGGGGAGAGATGATAAAATAGAACAGGAGAGAGTAGAGGGAGAGAGGGAATGAAGATTGCAATGACACATTACTATCTGGGAAGGATCTGAGTTAGCAGGGTTAAAAGACAGAGGGAGAGAGTGAGATGAAGTACTGATCAGAGACCTGGAGTGGAGTTCCAGTAAGATCAACTGGGTTACAGCATTTTGTGAGGATGAGATCAAACGCATTGCCTGCCTTGTAGGTGGGAGGGGACTTGGAGAGGGTGAGGTCAAAGTAGGAAAGGAGTGGAAAAAGAGATGTTGACAGAAATGAATCAAAGACAGGTGTTGGGGAGCTTAAATTCACCTATCACTGTGAGTGGTGAGCCATCATCTGGAAATAAGCTTAACAAAGAGTCAAGCTCATTTAGGAACTCTCCTAATACCCTGGTGGATGATACAAGACAAGAATGTTAAGCTCTGGTGGGTTTGTGAAAGTGACAGCATGGAATTCAAATGAGGATATGGAAAGGGGGGGAAGTGGAAAGTGAGAGAATATCTACTTTGGAAAGATAAGAATACCTGTTCCACCGCCCCGTTGACCGGATATTCTCGGTGTTTGAGAGAACACAAAGTTGGATGAAGAAAGGGCGGCAGGGGTAGCAGTATTTTCTGGGGTGATCCATGTCTCCGTCAGTGCCAAAAAGTCAAGTGATTGAAAGGCAACATAGATGAAGTCTGAGATGAAGTCTGCTTTGTTGACCGCAGATTGGCAATTCCAGAGGCAGCCAGAAACCAGGGATTCCACATGGGTTGTACGTGAAGGATATAGTAGGTTAGAATGGTTTGCATGACAGGGAGGGGTGCGTCTAAGATGCCGACAAGTGGAGGGAAGGATGGCAATAAAAAACAAACACATGCTTATCAAAGCAACATCAGAAAGGTAGAGAAAAGCATACAAAACTAGATATTAAAGAGATAGCTTGCCCAAAATTCATATTTTTCTCAAAGTTTACTTACCAAAAGATCTTCCAGAATATCCATAGAGTCATTTTTTCAAACAATCCATTACTCAGCTCTGTCCCAATCTGTAATTAGTGTTATTAGCATCGTCCAAATTCATGAATGGAAACGTTTCGTACCGCTATTGCAAAGTTGTACTGCAAGCAGAAAACTACTCCAAAACACTACAAACTACATTCAGTAATCTGTCGCGGTAGCATTGATTTTTTTAAACTGACGAAACAGCCGGCAGAATTGAGTGAATTCAAACTGGCAAATTATTTCCTATAGCCACCATACACAGCTTCTGTTTTTGGCAGTGATGTCAGCAAGGTGAGCGTGAACTTTAACCTCAACAAGCTATGTGAAGATGCTTCACCTAGCTTTTTAAAATAGCTGCTAGTTTACACTTAGGTATATTATTGCTATATTTTTTGTTATATTTTTGCTTTATATATTTCTAAATTCTTACTGAGTAGATATCATGTGCCATGTCACAAGAATTTCATTGTGTAGGATGGCACTGTGTTTTTCGGTGCATTTGATAAATAAACTTTGAACTTTTGGATTTCCTTTGTTTGTAAGTATCAATTTCGACTTCTGCCTGCTCATGGATCTTGATTTAATTAAATTTTACCCGCATACACATTTTGCGAGAAACAATTTTAAAACAGAGGATCGTACCCCACGTTCACTTAGCAGAGGACTAAAGCAGCGAAAGAGGACTTAGCAGCGAACACCCCGTGGCGACAAGGCAGATTGTAAGTAATACTTCCGATTGATATGTTATAATACACAAAGTACACATTGCCTCCGGATATTCTGGGCAAGGGCTGGGAATTAATGTATTCACCATCGCCCCCCTTTAGCTGCTCTCCAAGCTTCTATTCATCCAATTCATCATCTGTGTATTATTGTTAGAACAAGTAAGGCTATATCTCCTGAAAAATTTTCTTACTGCTCGTATTCAGAGTCAGACATAATATATACGTATGTGTTTTCCTTTCTCTCTCAAGCAAATAAAGTTTGACTGTCCAAGGTGAATATCAAAGACAAAATAGGTAACTTGCTTTCTAGCTAGCGAATACTAACTTCCGTTTACTGTGTATACTTTTCCCAACCGGACGCACGGATTGATACAATTATGAACAAAACTGACCGGAAAACAAAGTACTATTTTATTTGAAATGAGAATTATATAGCGAAAATTAAAACTTTATTCCAAAGAATACAACATTGTCATGTTATTTGATGGTAAACAACACCACTTGTCTTAGTTTGAAGTACTTTAGAGTAGTTTTCTGCCTGCAATGCAGCTTTGCGATTGGAGTACGTACAGTTTCCATTCATGAATTTGTACGATGTTAAATGCTAATTACTGACTGAGACAGAGCTGAATAATGGAATGTTTAAAAAATTACTATGTGCCTGAATGACCAACAGGGACTGTCACCGAATGATTGATATGATTTTTGGACGAACTATCCCTTTAACACAAAGATACTCAAGTGGGAGAGTGAGGCCTTCCTCTCTATTCTTCATCGACTAACTCCCGCAGAACAACGCGGCAGGACGTCTTTGTTTCAGCAAGTCTTTGTTTCAGTAACAACACAGCCGCTTACAAGATGGCCGCTGGCAGCTGCCGCTGGAAAACCACAGGCACCGAAATACTAAGACCGATTGTTAATTGCCAGCCACAGGTGAAGCGACACGTCCACAGATTTGCAAAGATATAGCCAGGGAGGCAGTTAAGGCCATGCCCCTAGTGATACCTGGATAAATTAGGAACAATACTGAAAATTGGACTGAAACTAAACCAAGTCCACAGTCATAAGTACTGAGCAATCATCTAGTACAACAACAAGGATTAAATAGGCTATGTGAAAAAGACTGCACTAAATTTGTATAGGTCAAACAAAACAAAACCAGTAACATCTATTAGGATTAAGCAAAATATACTTAAATTATTGAGAAACTGTAGTCCCAGAATACAGATGAAGCAATGACTCGTGAGATGCTTTTATATATCTTATATAGACAGGGAGGCAGTTAAGGCCACAACCCTAGTGATACCTGGATGAATTAGGAACAATACTGCAAATTGGACAGAAACTAAACCAAGTCCACGGTCATAAGTACCGAGCAATCAGCTTGTGCAACAACAAGGATTAAATAGGCTGTGAAAAAGACTTCACGTTTCCTACAAATTTCTAAAAATGTTTATTTGAATTGAGTGGTTTTACTATTTGTGGGGACTTCTGGTCCTTAGATTTAGACATACACTTGGATCACACACACACACAAACACAAACATACACACACACTTAAATAGCTACAAATATAGATGGATATCACGCACAAACAAAACAACTCAAGGTTTACACATTAATGTCCTCTTCTAAGCTCTCATGTTTTCAGCACGTTTCATGACATACTTGCATGCCTCACAAACAAACGCACACACATTTCAACTTTTATTTGCAGGGAATGCGGGGGCTACTAATAAAAAATACGCCTTAACAGGGAAATACTTTCCTCCATAAGTGGACACACCCGCACAAACACATCCAGCTATGTGTGCATGCAGGCCCCCACATGAACACACTGCTGGAGGGCTGACTTACAAATTGTAGGCCTTGGTATCTGGCGATGGGGAAGTCTTTGACAACGTAGGTTGGGGAGTAGAGACAAGCCGGCAGCACATTCTCCAGACGAGATGCCTCGATCAAAGGGGCTAGAGAGAGGGAGGAGAGAAGGGAGGGAGAAATCATATTTAAAAAAATGCATCCAATTGCCACTAAAACTAGACAGCCCAAGTACATATGAAAAACTTTGCATGACAGCTCCATCCTGGTGGCACAGTGGACTAATTCCACAAATCAGAGATCACTGGCTTGAATCTCATTGATGCTGTGTCAAAATGAAAAAGAAATATATTTGCATGAATAATGCCATTTAACCCTGTAACCTAAAATGTGCAAGCTACGGAAGTACTCAAGTAGTAAAAAAATTTGGGGCCCAGAGACTAAGTTTATCTCGTTTGAACGACTTAGTACCTCGTTTGAACAACTTAGGAAAAAAAACTAAGTAGTAAAATAAAAAACTTAAATTTTGATTTTTTTTTTAAAGTTTTTTGTTTTTACTACTAATTGTTTTTTTGCTAAGTCGTTCAAACGACTTGGTATCTCATTTGAACGACTTAGTATCTCGTTTGAATGACTTAGCAAAAAAAATTAAGTAGTAAAAAAAAAAAAACTTACAATATTTTCTTTTCAAAAAATTTTTTCCATCATTTTTTTTTTACTAAGTTGTTCAAACGAGATATTAAGTCCTTCAAACGAGATACTAAGTCGTTTAAACGAGATAATCATTAGTATGTCTAATTAGGCCAAATTCATTATGCAGCAACATTAAAAGGCCATGTAATGGTTGCTACAGCCCATCGTTCTTTGATTCCATCCAGTGATGGGCCTATTATTGTTCATTAATAGTTATTTGAAACCCTAAAGCAAGGCAACCTTTGAACGCCAAAGCCTTAAGTCAGAACAGTGAGGAATCGAATAGTAGCACGTTGGCAAGGTGAGGACGCATCAAGTGTGCCATGACATTTTGCTCAAATGATAAAACATTATATGTAATACAAAACAAGATTGTCCAATAAATATTCAATCCAGGCAACATTACAACGAATACAAGTTGTAGTCTTGTTTAAGTACTTAACTTCTTGCATTGTAAAAAGAGAAAGCGTTGCTCACTAGTTGTGACCAATAGCAGCTAGTATACTAATTCACAGCCTAACAACCCTCCGCTATTCAAAACGAACGTACCGCCGCGCTCATATGAATTGAGCTCTAGTCCGCTGTCGTCCTTAGAATATGCCTACTGCGTCATTTCACCTCTCTATAAAACAAATATTTTTTGGACCTTGATCAAAGATCCGGGGCTAATATGGAAACACCCGGACAAACATTACTGAATCAAATAGGACGGTTATTTTACCCGGAGCCATTATGTATAACAATTCGAGCTGCAGTGTGTGGAGTCTATGCATGTATTTTTGCGTAGTTTTTCGTATGTTTGTAGTCATAGTAGCCCACCCATCATCACCAGTTCATCCAAAGATAATTGGCTGGTCTATGCAGATTAATAACCACTGTATTAACCTAACAAAAATCCCTATAGAAATAGGTTTGTAATGGCCATTTGATTGTTTTGTAAGCTAGTTCACACTAATCAGGAATGAATGCATGCATATATATATACCGCCGTCTTGGTGGTTCATGTGTTCAATTTATTTATTCTGTTTAGTGTGTACATTTTCGTTGAGGTAGGATGTGTGTTGAAACGAATACACTCGTTAAAAGTATCCGTAAGATAGTGAACCTTGTCGGGTGTCGCTAGAATGTTCTCCAGTGATTTCAAACTGCCCTGTAGTTGTATAAGCAATGGGAATGAAAACAATTTTCAGGGACATTTTACGTTTTCATTCACCTCCTCGGACACATTTAATATTTTAATGTACCTTACCTTATTATTCGTTCGACAGCTTGCAAGACATTTGATTTCGAACGAATATAATAGTATGTTAATTTATCTTTACTTACAAATAAATGAACATCACAGGAAACGTTTTCATAAAAATCACATGCCAATTGCTTAAAACATTTAGAACAGTAAAGAATAAAATAGGAATGTTATTTCTTAACCAAATAACTATAGACTAAGACATTGTAAACTGTAGATAGAATTTGAGGAAAACTAATGAGAAACGCGATGAGTCTTGGCAATGCTAGAAAAAATGAATTTGAGCAATTTCGAGTTTCCAATTATATTATATTATTTTATATTATATTTATATGCTAGGCCACGTATTCTAATATGCAGTTCATGTTATGTATAAGCAATCAACCACTCTTGCCCAAGGTCTGACAATATTCTCAAGAGTAAAAACCGATATCCTAACCCCCACATTCCAAAAAATACAGTCTTTTCGCTTGAGACATATGATAGAAACATTTTATTCTCGGTCACAATCAAGGACAGGTGTGAGGTAGGCTTATAGAGAGGTCATATGGATGACTTGCAGCTGTGACACCAGCGCTACTGTCTGGCGACTGTAGGGTCAGGTCCCTATACTAGAAGCGCCGGAAAGGGGTACATTTGACCCAGAGGTACCTAAAAAAAATGTTTTCGCGGCAGTCGATAAACTTACAGGAAGCTCCTTTTAGGAATACTCCTAGATATGCATGCTTAATCCCCCAGTATTTTTTAAATGTAAACATAACCACTGGAAAAGCGAATTTAAAGCTATTTTGCCCGAATTTCTGCCAGACCTGCTATTCGCCATTTTTATTTTATTTTTTAAAGCTGTAAGGCTCCTACTCTGTCATCAGGTGGCGCAGAGAAATGGCTTATTTGCCACCAGATGGCACAACGTTTTGGTAATATTGATTAGTCTGAATGCATGTGTGTGCATGTGTATGTGTGTGTCAGGGTTTACGTAAGCCGGCAAATGACGACGGTATCATGTGTAGTTGTCCGGCAAATGAAAATATCAACGGCCAAAATGTCCGGTGGGAAATATGCCAAATAAATAGATTAAAAGCATATTAAATAGCCTATTTCTGTGACCTATATGTTGCCAGAGCCTCCGCTCGCTCTTACAGTAAGACATTACTGAGTGTTTGGTGGCGACTAAGCAAAACATACAGATGTCGCTCATTTAATTCCAGAGCCAAGGGGGCGGTCCGCGACGAGGCATGCTGCGGTATGCCTCCCGGCAAGTTGCAGTGCCGTGCAGCATGGACAAAAACATAAAATAAAAAATAAGAATGGCCACCAGGAGGCATCTGTGAGAACATCCGCCTGAAACTGCTGTTATTCAAGCCTGCTTCTGTATTTATATGGCCAGAATAAAACATTAAAAATCGGAGGAATATATTCTACTATAATCCTATTCATGTACTGCTATGTTACTGTTTGATGTTGCTGTGTTGCTTTGCTTGATTAATTGGTATTTCTGAGAACTGAGAATGTATATTTAATTATAGATCTTCACACATGAATCTCTTTCTTTTCCTTAATTGTAATTATTTTAACTGAAATACAAATATAGCAGTTGATTACAACGATTAAGTTAACATTTATGTAGGCTAATTGCAGACTTTTACCAAGCCAACATTACTTATTGCGTCAACCCATCATTGTTTCATTAATTTTTTCAGAGGTAAATAAAGATTGCTTTTCTAAAGTTTCTAATAAAATGGCGTTTGAACAGACCTTGTAATTCGTTTATTTCCTGTATGGCCTTAAGTCGACAAATTACTGTTAGTTACTCCACATTAACCCAAGGAGAAAGATGGGTGAGACAAAGCGCCTGTTAAAATACTTATATTGGCACATGAACAATCAGTTATGAGGAATAGGGTGTAAAAAAACGATAATTAGTATCCAAATAGTTTTCAGTTTGTGAGTTTTGAATTCTGATAATGGAACAATGTAATATGCTACACCTATTTAGGAAAAGTCATGAAAGGAGGGTGTAGCTTTCAAATTGGTATTTTCCAAATCAATTGCATTGACAAATAAATAAAAGATAGACTACAACAGTCAGGTACAGTAGGACTGACAATTTTGTTTTGATGAAATAATGACAAAAAAGCAATATAAAAATCCAGATGTTCAATTAATTTTTAAAATAATGCCCCATGATGTAGCCTAATTTTGCAACATTATTATTTAAAAGACAAGCGCGTTTCAGTTGCTTATTTGTCTTATCAAGTCGGCCAATATGGCCGTTAAAATTCCAGAGTTGCGGACATATGTTGTAAATAACCATACTGTATAATACCCTACACTTAAACAGCAATAAAACACAAAATCTATGATCCAACAAATATTTTTTATTTAAATTAGTCAGCAGAATTAACTCTTCACAATCTGTAAACTGATTGTGAAGATCCGTTCACAGATCCTAGCTGTGGCCAGAGGCGTTGCTAGGATAACAATACATTCCGTGCTTAGAACCGCAACCCCACCAACCCCCCCAGGCTATTTAATATGCTATTAATATATTTACCTATTCATTTGGTATTTTTCCCACCGGACATTTTGGCGGTTAATATTATTTTAATCTGCATGACTCATCTGATACCGGCGAAAAACCGCATTTGCAGGCTAACTTAAACCCTGAGGCACTGTTTTCCTTGGTCTTGTTCCGCGGTTTTCCTTGATAGGCTAATTATTTAGTGTAATAGCTACATTTGATGATTTTGGCTACATAAAAAGCTGCATCTTCGGTAAAATAATCAGAGAATATGAATGGTATAGGCTACGGTGTATGCTATGTTGGATATATTTTTCTCTGCTAATATAAAACAGTAATTTTATTAATTCGATTTTACTACTAAGGCTATACAAACCTATTTAGGAAGTCATGTAAGGAAGAGGGTGTATCTTTCAAAACGGTATTTTCCAAATCAATTGCATTGATAAATAAATAACTCATACTACAACGGCCAGGTACTGTACAGTCGGCCAGATAATTTTGTTAGAAATTAAATAATGACAAAAGTAATATCAAATGAAAATCGAGGTATTTAATTAAATAATGTACATTCAAACATTTTACCAACATAGATAATTTACAAGCTACATTTTAGTTGCCCCTCCCTCCAACTCCACGATCACAGGTAAGACGTTGTCGATGTGGTCAGTGTATTTGTTGCAGGCCTTTATCGTCAGTTTCTCGAGCCAAAACCTTCTGATAGCGATAACAAGCTCATATTTGCTTGTCGGCTTGGCACGCTTACGAACAAATGTTTTTAGTTCATTCCAGACATTTCCTATTGGATTCAAATCGGGCGACCTAATGGAAACAAAAAGAGAAAGTTAGATATAATGTACTTCTATAGTAGGAGGGGTGCATCATGTGTTGTTTAATAGTGTTGGAGTAATGTGTACACTATTCGACAGTACTTACTCAGCTGGCGTCTTAACTCAGTTTATGCCTGCATTTGCGATGCAATTCCGTGCTGCAGTGTGTTTTTGGTCATTTTCTGAATTGGAAGAAGAAGAAAAGATATTAAAATATATGTATAGGTTAGCGTACTTATATGTTAGCGTACTGTAACAGTCAATGTAAAATAATGCATATGAAGAGGCCTAGACATAACATAATATGGGTTTTGGAGCCTATGTGCCTATACCTTGAAAGAAACAATGTTGTCCCAGAAAAACATCTCTGACGTAGGGTCCAACACATCCTTTGATGATTTCTTCTTCAAAAAACTCTCGAGCCATAATACCTAAATTAGGATGCAACAACGATTGTAAATTATTATTATTCATTTAGACAAATTGTAGTCTAAAAATATGTGGGCAAAAATATATAATTTAGCATTTAATTAGCTATAGCCTTAATTAAACTTACCTTCGAAAATCACATATGGGCCTGGTCCCTGACGAGAAATTGCCCCCCACACATGCAGTTTGAGTGGATGCTTGGGAGATGGCTTGGTTGATCTTCTACCAGGTTTTCTATAGCAATTTTTCGCAAATTGCTCAAGGGCAACTGTGGTCTCGTCGGTAAAGATGACATCATTGAATTTCTCATGACTTTCGATCCATGCCTGGGCCTGCAGCACACAAAGTTCTTTGTTTGTTTTAGGAATCATTGGATCCAAACTGCAGTAAAAACTGAGAAAACAAATGGTTAATGTTCTGTACATTTTGTAATAAATACTATACAATTATATTGAATATTACACCACTAGTTAGTACCCAGTAACATTTAAGTCGGGACAAAAAAATTCTTACAAGCTTTTCCATAACTTTAAGTTCCTTCAGTTGTCTTGTGATAACAGCGATGTTGATGTTATACCTTGATGAAAGCAGATCTTTAATCTCCTGATTGGACCGCTCATCATTTTCAGTCATTAGGAAATCAATGGCTTGAATGGTGTTGCTGAAAACAGAATACAAAAGCAAATAAAAAATATGTACCATAAATCCCAACAGTTTAGACTTTACATTTCTCCAAAGATATTCGTTAATATTAATAAGGCTGTAACTGTAGCATAGCCTACTGTACCTGGTCATTTTTCTGTGCTTCCGTGTTCGGCATTTGACTGGAGTGTGATGATAGTGTTGTTGAATAGTAGGATCCTTCACCGTAATTCCCATGTCTAACAGTATTTTCGAAATGGCTTTAGTAGTTCTCCCGTACCTCCTCCAAGCCTTAATCTGTTCACTTAACTCAATCGAAATCAAGGTCATGGTGCAAAGTAGCCAAAAGTGCAATGTTTAAGACTCTAAAAGACTGGTTGAGGGGAATACTGTATTTATGGCATATTCAAACTTTTGACCCCTCCCCTTCTGCCCGAAACCCCACCTCAACACAATTTCATTCATAAAGGTGGTGTTTAAGTGGGATGATTTTACAACAAGACTAGAGAGAACAGACATGGATCAAGTTTTCAGGCCTGCATCTTTCTATGGAAAAAACAGAAAAACACTTGCAGTTGAATGTGAACAAGAACAAAGATCGCCAAAACGGAAGGTTTGTTACATTTCTAATTGCAGCCTAATAAATTGTACAATTGTGTAGTAATTTGTGTAGCTTATTATTTGTGTTCTAAAAACCTGAATTTGTATTTGCAGGGAGTACAACGGACAGCTCCCCCACAAACAGCTTCGGAGACCAGAGGGAAAAATACCCCATGGAAAATATGTATGGTTCCAAAGAAAGCGGTGAGATTTTATTAGATACTTAAAAATGTGTTTGTGTACACAGCATTTGTGCGGGCAAGTCATTTCTTATTGCAGTTTTCGAGTATGCTTATTTGTCCTTCGTCTCTTCTAGGCAACTGTAATCGAAAGGTTTTCAGAGAAGCACTATGCTGGTAAAGTTATGAAGGAGCACCTGGAAAGAATTTCAACTTTGGAGGCTGAAAACAAGTCTATGAAGGCAGAAGTGCAAGAGACAGAATCTCTGAGTGCAGCGATAAAGACAACAGCTGATGCTTTGATGAGAGTCAGGCTGCACTGGTGGAGAGTCGGATCGCATTGGTGGAGAGTCAGAGGGAGGTGGAAGAGTTCCAATCCATGCCAGGCACACCTGTTAGGTCGGGAACTCCACCTCAGAGAGGAACACAACAGACCGGAACTCCAACTGACAGAGGCAACAGCAATGTCGTTGTTGCTTCAAAAGTTCATCCTGACATTTTAATTCCTCCTCTGACACCAGAAAACGAAGCACTGATCACGAAGAATCACCAGGGGCGCCCAGACCGTTACGCTGCTCTACTTCTCAAAATCACCATAACGGAAGACCTCTACCAGGAGTGGGTACGAAAAACCAACTGGGATGGTTCCCGGAAGAAAGTCGCCTTACCATTGAATCTCAGTGTTCATCTTGAACACTGTGTCTAAGAAGCTTCCCTCAGTGGCTTTTACTGCTGCAATCCGACAAGACATTAAAAACAGAATCAACGAATCAACCTGCGCACACCGTGGCAATCTGGACATGGAGTTCAGTCCATGATTTAGGCATATTGCAGAATAAGAACACAATTGATCGTCTGTTTCTCCTCAATGCATTATTTTATCCCTAAACAAATAAAAAAAACCCTGATCAAATGAATTCGAGCTACTCTTTTTTGTGGATTAGTTACGAAAAAATGTTAAAGAAGCCCCCACACTTTCCAATTAATAAAATACATGTTTTATTAGGAGAGAAGCAAAATATCCACCATATCATGTGCTTTTTCGTTTGTTTAATAACACTCTAAACATCTATACAATGAACATTGTGTGCGTTTCCACCGCGGACTAAAGACCCGCGAAGATTAGGCAAATTATTCCGCTGATTTAAGTTCTTCCTCTGAGGTAAGCACAGTAACCGTGGGGGAGATTCAAGTTGTGCTTCTGTTGATCGTTATTTATTGGATGGTACAAGCCATTGGGGAGATGGATTGGTATGTACTATGTATTTATCTCCAAATATGTAGCTGCAAAAGACAAATGTGCAAAATACAGGTATAAATAACAACTAACAACTTTTTTTAAAGCTTCCCCCTGCACTGTTTCCCGGCATCATTAATGTTCAGCTCACTTAAGTTTCAACATATTTTGGTGTACACCTAATCAT
The DNA here is from genome assembly GCA_016801175.1 of Esox masquinongy. Taxonomy (NCBI): domain Eukaryota; kingdom Metazoa; phylum Chordata; class Actinopteri; order Esociformes; family Esocidae; genus Esox; species Esox masquinongy. Next base: position 112,176 of record JACXGI010000638.1, read on the forward strand.
TACGAATTGCAGTTTCCAATTCTGTCTGGATTTTGGCCCTCAGCATAAACACCTTTTAGTTCCTTGAAAAGTAGTTCTTGGGACTAAAAGTTCCAGGTACTTTTGGCGGAAATGCGGCATTTACATTTAGAGGTAAAAAGGATCGTGTCCTTCTGCATGTGATCAATATTGATCAACACTGGCGAGGTTAGGCCTGGGCGTTCGGGGCTATAGCCCCGATCTCAAATTGTTAAGTTAATTCGCATTTAACCACAAAAAGCGTGGCTGGATGGTGATGCTGCTGAGGAGAATGTCCATGCTAATTGGGACGATTGGTATGCTAATTATGCCAAACGTTCAGCTCTGGCGGATAATGGGGGTTAAAAACGCCTGGCGGTTCTAGTGTTAACCGGCCAACAGCCCGTGGCACTTAGCTTTGGTGCTCAGGCAGTCGCTAATGGTACCCAGATGCTAATCACCCCTCACTGAATGCATGAGGTCAATGGATGAATGTGTGATACACCCATGTGAATGATAGAGCCTTGGTTGAATTAACTTACAAATGAAATGCAAGATTTCCAGATGTCACAAACTAATGTAGGCCTAATATTAAAAAACCCTTAATGCTGTGGTTAGAACATTATTTCAGCACATGGGACACTTTGTTAGGTAAAGTGGGACACTACATTGATTAAAATTAACTATTAGACACATGAGAAAAACGTTGTAACTGAATTCATGTGTACAATAAATATAATTACATACAGATATCATATAATCAAAAATATAATGTATTAAAATATTTGTGTTTGTGAGTTGCATAAAGGCAAAATGTTTTCAAATAAAAACAAACCTGGGCCCGGTTTCCCGATAGCGTAGCACTTAAGATGGTTTAACATCAAATAATAGTAGCAGTACAATGCGGGCTTTCAGACTCATGAACGGTTAATTTAGAACACTTAGCCTATTTCTTGTTTTATTAGCCTATTTCTTGAATAATTAGCCTATTTCTTGTTTTAGGTATATTTTTCTTTATCCTCAGTTGACCAATTGCATTCAGTTACATTTACATCCAGTCATGCACTCATTATATATTTTTTCTAAATAAATGTGTATAAATCAAAACTGTTTTGATAAGTTTTATTCGTTCTGTTGCCTTGATATTAGCTCATGTTGAAGGAGACGCTATTTCACAAAAACAGTGAAGTGCCTGTTAAGGTCGGTTAGTTGATCAATGTTGAACACATGCAGCGGGACAAAATCAGTTTTACCTCTAAACTTAGTATTGTAATCTTATTCATGAAATTCATTTTTAGTAGGAGTTAAACAAAATATGAAACATATAATCTGTCTGAATAAAAAATTAATTTTTTAATTATTATTTTATAGAACCATGAAGATGATCCAGCTTCCTATGTCATTCATCAAAGGTATCACAGTAATTCATTATTAGTGAAACAAAATAAAAACGATATCCTTGACTAGAGGCGTTGTTAGGATCACAATACTGTACATTCGGGGCTTAGCAACCGCCCAACCCCCATCCCCCAGGGGAGACTTCTTTGCCACGCGTTTTCATGGATTTGTTGTCATGTTGTGTGTTGTTCTAACCACCCGCTTACTGGTTTTTAATATTAGGTCTACATTAGTTTGTGACATCTCTCTGGAACCCGAAATATTCCCAAACAACAGAAGATGATTTATTTTCGACACCAAATCATCCCTAGTTTCTATCTCATTGTTCACTGGATTCATTTTCTTAATCGATCCTCTTCCTCTCCTTAACAGCAAGCCCCACTCCGCACCATTCTTTCGCAGTGCGCTCTATGCCGCATCTTCATGTTTCTGACTGGTTAATTTGATGTTCAGAGTACCAGCACAGCTAGTATCTTTCCACGACCCGCGCATGTTGTTACTTTATTGGGTTGTGGATATTTCGTTAGTTATAGAGCCATCGTGGAATTGGGATATTTTAAGAAAACTCACTTTGACTCACTTTTAATAAATTGGGACGAGTGAGAGGCTTGAACAGAACAATGTGTTGTATAGTTTGATTGACCGATTTGAGACACACAGCTGGACATTTGAATTGTAAATCTTTATTGTCTTAAAATAGCAAAAGGTAGGGGAAGATGTGTTGTAAGAGCACTTGAAGATAGATTCTGTACTGTAGACTGACACGATTGTGTCGTTCGCTTGCCAGACTCCAACCTTTAGACTAATAATCTGGAATCGCAATTTGAACATGTGCATTTCAAAAGCGCAGAAAGCTGCGATTTTGGCTTTTTATTTTTATGCTCAATCAAAATAATATTTAGGAGTTGATTTTAGAATCCGTTTGCCTCCTTAAAAATAATAATTCACATTATTAGTATAAAGGTTGGAGTCTGACAAGCGAACCGCACGATTCGCTTGCCACGATTAGGGCTTGCTGTTCAGAAGAGGAGTTGATGCAACAAATAAGCGACTGACGCATTTGTCTTTTAGATACGGTATTAGAGTAAACCCTGACAGCCTATTCGCCAACTGTCATGAGATGTTTTTCTACCATGCCTTACTTCAAAACTATGATCGTAATAAATAATTATGCTTTGTATTTTATTATTTCTTAAGAAAATTCAAATGCTTAAACAAGTAGTCTTTATTTCTGTGTAGGCTATTGGTGTATTTCTTTATTATAACATATCAGTGATGAAGTTGCAACTAGAAACATTTTGCTTCTAAAATCGTTATAACCTGTTATGTTAGGAGAACATTCTGAACATTGTGTGTATTGTCCTTTAGAAAACGATTTTCGAGAACAAATAGCATGTTCAGCGTTCTAGCTCCCCCATGTGTTTGGAATAGTGCAATCACGGTTTAACGCAATCTACCGGATGTTGACGCAATCTACCTGATCTTACCACGGTAAGAAAACTCTGGAATTAAATGAGGGACATCTGTAATATGCAGTGGGACAACATATATTTATATGCTATCCATACATTTTAATGGGCATTATCTAATTAGAAAATATGGTTGGAAATGACTTAATTCGACTGCCAATATTAGCCAAAAATATTTTTGACATGCTTGAGTGTTATTCTCCTGTCATCAGAGTTTATGCAACAAATAAGGGACTGAAAACTGTCCAATAATAATCTTGCGAAAGTAGGCTACATTATGGTGCATTGCAAAACAATTCTATAGGCCTTCTAGGTTTACACATACTGAAATTAAAAAGCAAACGAGTTTCAGTAAATGATCAGAGCCTATAACTTTGCGCAGAACAGAAAAGTAGACCTCCTATGTAAAGGACATAATTCCCGTGGTATTTGTTGAGACGTTTCTAACATTGGCCTAAAATCCCTTATTCTGATTGGAAACATGATTTTGGAATCAAAATATTGTGCAAGAAGATCGTTATCGTCTATAAAATAATTGCGATTTGGCTCAAATAATTGCGATCTGGCAGTTGTGTAATATTCGCCACAACCCAGTCGTAAGCTCAGTACAAAGACTCCATTCTGCTGACTAATTTAAATAAAAAACATTTCTTGGAAAAGATAAAGAAGAATTACAGCCTTGCAAATGCATATAGATGGCCTAAAAGTAACGTGTTTATCATGTACACTATTTAAAGTGACACTGTTCAATGACAATAAATTTGAATAATCTAACTATCATGTACACTATACTGTATGTACACTATAATTGTATACAATATCATGTATATAGCCTACAATCAACCACTGTTTGACATTGCGGGATGTTGTTGTTCATAGATTTTCTTGAAAATGTGAAACACATCTGTCTCTCAGCATTTTTACTGTTACAATAACTAAATCAAATCAACTAGAAAATAGGAACTTCAGAACAGTTTTGGATTACAAAGAGGCGCTGTTTCCTTCATAAATATCACCCTGTCGCTTATGTGCGGGAGGAAGGCATCAACCTGTAAACGATCCCATCTCCCAAAATTCCACGGTCCATTGTGAGCAATTTATGTAAGCGCAATTCAATAAATACACAAGAGTTGTTGAATTTGACTGTTTATTAAAAGTGAATTATTATATATAAATAAAAAATAGGCTAAACAGAGAATGAAAAAAAGCTTTTCACGCTTTGAGATATGATTTCTTAAATTCCAATCATAACCTTTAACAACATCTCAGATATAATGGAAAAATGGCATGCTTCAAGTTTCATATCAGCAAACTAGGTTTATAGACGATGTGAAGACGCGATCGCGTCTACAAAGTGAACTCCAGCCACACACTCACTTCACTACTTTATAGCACTAAACGCTGAAGAAATTGTGCCATGAATACAATTTTCCTAACAGCTCCGCCCATTCCTTTTTAGTAACAAGTAAGAACTTAAGTAGTAAAAAATAAAGAAAATTAAGTAGTAAAAAATAGTTTTTTTATTTTTTACTACTTAATTTTTTTTACTAAGTCGTTCAAACGAGATACCAAGTCGTTCAAACGAGATAAATTTAGTCTCTGGGCCCAATTTTTTTTTTTTACTACTTGGGCTTCACAGCTTCCGTATGCTAGCAGTTATTAAGGTCTTATTAAAAAATTCTGTTAACTTTTTTCAACTGAAATTTTTTCAAATATAATTCCATATATAATTCCTATAATTTCCTTTTTACATACAGCTCCGGAAAAAAATAAGAGACCACTGCACCTTTTTCTTTCCTTTCCAAAAAAGATGAAAAGGAAAGATTTGAGTGAGGAACAGAAGCGTTCAATTTGCAGTGGTCTCTTAATTTTAACCCTTCTGTTCCTCACTCAAAACCTTCCTTTTCAACTTTTTTGGAAAGGAAAGAAAAAGGTGCAGTGGTCCCTTAATTTCTTCCGGAGCTGTATATGGTTCCTTAAATAGGCAAAATGTTCTCATTTCTTTTTCGACAATACATTGAATCCCTTCCTGTGTCTTCTCATTTCCTACATAACCCTATTCAGTGGCTATTGGACCTAGGGGTAAATATTCTATGTGGGGAGAAAATATCCTATCCTATTGTATCGAACTAAATAATCAAGAAAAATCACAGAATCAGTCATTTATGTGCACGACATATAATCTAGCTCTGATGCAAGACAATCAATGCTTTTTGAGGACATCCTACATTAATCAAACAGGCCTGAGCCAGAGTATAAGCACAGTGGGACTGGAGTGGAAACGTAATTTGGTTAGAGCACTGTTTAAACAGTTTGCCTAATCACTGGACATGCTGCTGAAATTTTAAGCGATTCTTATCAGATAGCGTACTTCAAAAGCAAATGGTAGCCTAAATAGTTACAGAAGTAGATATGTTTGTTAAATTAGTTTTTTTTTAATTCATGGAACAAACATGGAGTGAGTATGGAAATATTTTTAGCAGAATAGGGAATTGAATATTGCGTTCCCAGGGAGGAGTGTTCAGTGAGTGATGAGTGGGAGTACAGACCATTTAACTTCGCTCACATATCCTATTTTGGCCTGTGCTTTGGGCAGAAAGACAACAATTTCCTACCAAGTCAAAATGATGTGACAACTTGCAACACCCACATGGCTCCAACCAAGGTATGGTACACCTGTACTAATGTAACCACAGCAGTCCTGGATCCAAATCATGTGACAGCTAGAGTACCAAAGTGACAGTAACCATATCGACTCCATGTAAACAAAGCACATATTATATAACACATTTTGCAGGGTGGAAAGAAGGACCAAATAAAAAAAAGATTCCATTACATTTCATTCAGTAGACTTAATAAGCCCAAATCATGACAATACAAAAAAAACTTTCCAAATTGAAATGTACAAATATTACTTCCCACTGTAAACAAGCCCATATCATGACAATACAAAAAACCTTTCCAATATAAAATTTACAACTTTTACTTCCCTTTTATGAAAATATTTTAATTTTAACACACAAAGACACAGATGAAGCCTAGTCTAGGACAAAAGAAAAAGCTCAATGGAGATTTCTTTTGAGCACTTTAACTTAACAGCACTGTTTAGCCTTACAGCTTTTATAGCTTCCTATGTTTTTATCCCATTTTTATTCTACTTATATTTTTTTATTCTTTGTTTTATTATTATGATGTTGTTTTTATGTTTTCATTTGAGTATTTGTTTTTATGCAATTGTATTGTTAAATTGTTTCTTTATCTTTGTAATGCACATTGAATTGCTTCTATGTATGAATGTGCTATATAAATAAACTTGCTTGCTATTGAACTAGATTTTTTGTCCTAGACTAGGTTTAATCCGTGTCTGCGTAACCGGCCCAAAGTGTCAATGTCATTCTTCTTCAAAAGCATGTACAAACAAGGAAATTGCTAGCTATTCACTCTCAGTAACAGGTCTCAAAGCATTCCTGAAGTCCTAACTTGCCCCCATCAAAACAGTCCCACCCATTGGCACCGGATGTAGAGCAGGCCGCGGAGCAGCGACTGGGGTTGGCAGCAGGCCGCGGAGCAGCGACTGGGGCAGCAGCAGGCCGTGGAGCACCCCCCCTCAGGCTCCCAAGAGGCTCCCCTCGGGTACCCCGTTAGCCCCCGCCTAAAAAATTTCTGGGGAGGCCTCTGGGGTACTGCCGGACGAGGTACGGAAGCAGGCTGCAGACCCAGGTTTGGGGACCGCGCTGACTGCTTGGCACCCCCGCCAACCTCGGGGAAAGGGACCGAACAGGGTCCCACATCAGCACCCCCTCCATTGCGTCCTCATCCACCTCATCGTACTCCACCTCCGAGTCATCCGAAGAGAGGGAGTCCGATCCCCAGTCTCCCTTCCAGGTGTATTCCCCTCTCGTCGGCGACATCGGAGGGGAGTAGCCACAATAAGCTTGGTATTCCTCCTCTGGCGTCTTTGGCTTCTCCCATGGCCACTGGTGGGTTTCCATGTGACCACGGTGGGGTTTCTTTCAAACCTGCTGGTTCCATATTTGGGTCGGTTATTCTGTAACGTGGCGGTGGAGAGGAGGAACCAGGCGCAGGCAGAATTGCATTCGAACGCTGACTTAGCAGCAAGATCGCTGACTTAGCAGCAAGTAAATTGCTGACTTAGCAGCAAGATCGAAACACTCACCAGCTACGTGTACCATACAAGCAACAATAACCGACAAGTGAGGGGAGCAGAGGAGAAACATTTAAACACATACTGATGGAATGATTGGGACCTGGTGTGAGTGATTGTGGGAGACAACAATTAATGAGTCCAGGGTGAGTTCATGGAATGACGGGAACCGGGAGTGCACGGTACGATGGCGCTGGTCATCACCGTACCGTGACAGATGCCTTCTGAGAAGATACTGAAGGACTAGCCCTGGCTGAGCTGCCTAGAGACCACCAATTACCAATGATTTTCTCTATTGTATTAACCCATTTCTTTCCAACCCAAACTGAGAAATGAATCAGAAGGCCATTACAATTATTTCCTTTATACAATAGCTTAAAAGGTTGGAAGTCACTGTAACGTTTTACGTTAAACGTTTTACAAGTTTACATTAATGAAAAAATTTTGCTGATGCCGAATCTTGCAAAAAGAAATATTACACTGCTCAAAAAAATGTAAGGGTGCATTGGGGCCTGGGCTCCTCCTGGTGCAGGACAATGCCCGGCCTCATGTGACCAGAGTGTGTAGGCAGTTCCTGGATGATGAAGGCATTGATGCCATTGACTGGCCCCCACGTCCCCCAGATCTGAATCCAATTGAAAACCTCTGGGACATTATGTATCGGTGCATCCGATGATGCCAAGTAGTGTCACAGACTGTCCAGGAGCTCACTGACGCCCTGACCCAGGTCTGGGAGGAAATCCCCAGGACACCATCCGCCATCATATCAGGAGCATGCCCAGACGTTGTCGGGAGTGCATACAGGCACGTGGGGGCCATACACACTGAGTCACATTATGAGTTGCTGTGATGAAATTCACGCAAGTTAGAACAGCCTGTGATTTTAATTGTTCACTTTGATTTTCGGTGTAAGTTTGAATCTAGCCCTCAATCGGTTGGTGATTTTGGTTTCCATTGACCGCTGTTACGTCATTTTATTCTCAACGAATTACACAATGTACAATAAAGTTTGTACAGTAAATTTTGATCTTTAATATAATTTGTTCATCGAAATATATTAAGTTGAAAAAAAAAAGTTGAAAAGGAAAGAAAAAGGTGCAGTGGTCTCTTAATTTTTTCCGGAACTGTATATTGTTAAAGAAATGGTGATTTATTTTAATGAAGTGCAAGGTGCCAATACATTTGGGCTCTTTATGTGTGTTGCCTTGTCAATCATACTATACTGATTAAAAATATAAATGCAACATGTTTTGGTGCTGAAATAAAGATACCAGATATGTTCCATATGTACAGATAGCTAACTACTCCCAAAGTTTGTGCACGTGTTTAAATCCCTGTTAGTGAGCATTCTCCTTAGCCAAGATAATCCATCTTACAAAATCTTTGAAATTGTTGCAATGTTGTGTTTGTATTTTTGTTTAATGCATTTGGACATGGTGACATCACTGCATACTGTATTTAAGATAAGACAATGCTTTTGAAACATCTGCATCTTCAGCATTTAGCTATATTTTAAAATTCAAATTGTTTTACATTTCATCATTTTTACTTCATCTTTCTTTTTTCCACCTGCATTGGCAATGTAAACAAATAAGTCCCATTCCAATAAAGCCCCTTAAAAACAATGTTATACTTGATTTAAATTAAATGACATAACATTGTGGAAATGGTCTCCCTAAAGATTCATAGGGGGAAACGTTCCTTACAATCTGCTTCAAACATGTTTCCAATCACCTAGTTCATTAGACAGATGGTACCTCCTCCAATCCTGCATTATATGGGTCCTGAAATGTGGCCAGCGGCCAAAGACGGGTAAGATCCCACCTTTGACCACAGGACAACCTAAAATAGGCACAGCAGTGCATTGGGCCACATTGTATATATGTACATACTTTTACACACACAAGTACAGTGGGCTGAACAAAGAAGACAACAAATTGAAATTACATAAATACGGAAGAACACTGTTCTACAGGCCTTTGGATGGTGATGGAATGAGGCTCCGAAGGAACGAACTGCAATGCTTTTTCATGATCAGATTTTGTGTGTCTAACTGTCTTTGTGTGAAGGGGTGGGTGTGTGTGGGTGTGTGTGGGTGTGTGTGGGAGCTCGCAGTAGTTGGTGGGGTTACTTGAAATTATGCAAATATTTATGGATTACAGATTGTTGTTTTCTGCTAGTTCATGGGTGAACTGCCCCCCTGGGAAATAATTGTTTTTTTTAATATATATACTTACTGCCGTAGAAAGTGTCTCGGGGGTCCGGTTTGAGCATGTCTGCTCCATGCTCGGTGATGAAGTGACCACGTCTGTCTGCTAGAGGGAGTCTACTGTGACTGGCCTGTGTCTGGGGGATGTGATCAACACTGTTCATCTTCAGGGTAGACTCATCTGGAAAAGGGAGAATGAGAAAAAAAGGTGACTCCACTGTTCTGGAGCTGCCTTAAAGGGACACACCTAGACATCCTCTTATCTCTACAAGTTGTTGGGCTGACTGACATCCAGGCCGGGGTTTGAAACCCACTTGAGGCTATGCACCACTATCACTGCACTGTGTCAAGAGTGGGTTTGTGTTAGTGTGAAACCATACCGTAAAGCTGAATGGTAAGTAGATGGGAGATATGGGAATGGCAGATAGACAAGAGACAAGATGAGAAAAGGAAATGAAAAATACAAGGCAAATATGAGTAGAGACAGCACAAGACAAGAAAAGAGAGGACAGTGAAGGAGAGGCATAAGAGGAGACAACATAAGGAATGTAAATGAGAGACAAGATGAGACAAGATGCTGAAAGGAGATAGAGGAGAGGCTGGAAACAAGACAAGTTGAGGAGAGGAGAGACATGACACAAAACACGAAAAAAAGGAGGATAGGAAATGAGAGGACAAGACATGAGATTAGGCAAGAAAAGGAAATGAGAGGGTAGAGACGAGACAGAATGAGGAAAGAAGAGTCACAAGAGGAGAGACATGAGACAAGACGGGGAAAGGAATTGGACTCGAGGAGAAGAAAGGGTATAATTACACCAATCGATGGTCGGTAGGAAGAGGCGAGCGCCTGTGATTTATAGAGTGTCAGTACCAAGGTCTGATAGGAGGAATGCTTTATAATTAACAGGGCAGCCTGAGTCATTTCTCTAATCCCACAAGGGATTTTGGGTGAAGCAAAGGCGTACTGCAAGGAGCTTGTTTCCGGTAAAGTAATCCAAATTGTTTGTAGGTGTGCGTGTGTATCTCTGTGTGGGTGTACGCGTGGGAATGAGAATGAAAGACCCCAGGAAGACTAAGTGGTTGGTGAAGTGTTCAGTTCTTTAAGTAAACAAACCGGAAAAAAAGAATAGCTGGCAGGTGTTCCCACACTTGGTTCACCTGCTCTTGGTACCTGGTGCTGAAGGGCATGTTAGGGGTGTAGTTGTGTGTCTGTGCATGCGTGCAGCAGTTCTGACTGTCAGAGTGACTTTAAACTGAGTTCTAGTGCTGGATGAGAAAGGATTGGCCAGGTGAGTTCACAGAGTTCAGCATCATTTTAGAGGCATTATTCTGTATTAGCTGTGTCTTTCAAGAGAAAAGAAAAACAAGCATAGAATTGTCATTTAAAAAAAAACAGTATGACATCATTTGTTTTATACTAATGACGCACAAAAACACAAACTTGACCTACGACCAATCTAGCCTAGCCATAATTCCAACCCAAACCCCAACTGTAACTTATAGCCAAAACATAACATCAACCAAAAAATAGGAAATATCTTTCTCTATTTATATAGTAAAACCTGTTCACACAGACACACACATGCAACACACATATTGCCCTCAGCCCTGCTTAGAGTAAGTGGCCAGAATGAAAAGAGTGAACAGGATGCAAGCCTCTGAAATCATGGCTGCCAAGGTACCTGTTGCTTGGCAACAACCTGTATCTGTGACCCAGTGATATGGAACTTGTTAGTTATCGCTACTGGCCATCATGAGGTCATAGATTCATTGACTTTCCATTTTAGCTCCAGAATAAAATAGGTTTCATATGGCTGGTTTACTTTAAATGTTAAACTCAGTTGCCAGTTGAGCTTTTGGAAAAAATTGGAGAGCCACGGTGGCCACTCAATGCTTCTAAAGCTCAAATTGAACACTGCTGTGCTTGCACGTATGTGCTTTGGTCTATGATAAAACACTTCAGGGAACAAAAGAGGAATGTGCACAGAAAGAAAAAAAACAGAAAGTGATGGTTTTCAAAAAAGCAGTGTTTCTGTCTAAACCTAGCCTATTTGTGCCTCTAAAACTGTGTCCAGGACTTAAAGGTAAATCACTTAGCTGACTTAGTGAAATAATGATAAACTGTTTGCTCTGAGATTCAAACCAGCTACCTTTCAGTTACTGGCCTCAAACTTGGAAAATTTGAGAATTTAGATGCAAAATACACAATGATTCCAATACATTGTCTATTCTAAACATATTAAGCCTTGAGTCACTGGCTTGTTGTTGTCTCTCTGTTGCGCACTTGTGCAATTGGCCTGTACTCTGCTGGCTATACTCGGCCCTCATTCAGGGTGGTTGCGGTTGGCGGGTATCACTTTGGTTGATGCTTGGCAATGTGGGTGGATTGTTTTCCTGCCTGTTGGGCCCTGTCCGGGGCCTCGCCCGGATAGGGCCACAGTGTCACC